>JABSTR010001009.1:0-40000 GCA_013339765.2 Haemaphysalis longicornis
ATGACAGCGCTTTCGAAGGACCTCACTCTATTGTAGGTACTGTCTCTTTAGACTTTCCCATCTGCCTGTCACGCTGTTCTATACTCTCGAACTTACATTACCAATCTAAGTGTTAGTTTGCCTATTTCAGTTCAATGTTCCGGCGTTCTGGTACCTTCGGCATTCTCTTTGGCAGCAAGAGGTATTTTCTGAAACTATCCTGCTCTACCAGCAGGCCACGGTGTGTTTGTTACCGGCCTGTAACTGATTTCCGCAAAAATCTATAGAAAACGGCCAGAAAATGAAGGCTTTTCTGAATGGCGACAATAAGATGGCCTCTTATTTCCTGCAGATTTCCCTGATAGAAGACCGTATTACCACCGAAGAAGGAACCCGACCAATCACATACCAACCCGATGGGTAATATACGCTGCGCGATGATATTCGATAGAAATTTAAGACACGCTCAGCTGGAGTATCGATGAACGCATTCAAAGCACCAGGAGGGACACACATAGCTTTTTAGGCAGAAATGCAGCGTATCTGCTTCTTTCGTTGAAAATGTCGACGACGGACGATTGTCCACTTGGGCCCCTGCTAAGTAAATGCGCCTCTACTGTTTCCCGCTCACCTCTTATGATCTTCCCCTCCCACCTCGATCCTCCCAAAATAACACAAAAGCGGTTTCTTTAAGTCAATTTAAATTTACTCATTCCACTGCTCCAAGTCGGGTGCCTTGTTGCCAGCGCTGTCACACCGCGGAGACACGCGTGAATTGAGGCACCCTACTACGACGTTTATAGAACCTTGCTGCCCTACGCCATGGGCGTTCGAAGCGGACCAAGAAACCTACTTAGTGAAAACTTTCGTTACTGTTGCTGTTGGGTTTTTAAATACCGCCAGGAGTGCGGCCAACAGCAGGTGTCGGTTTTCTGCAGTTGATCTAATACTTCATTTGCTATCGCAAAAATCAGGCCTCCATAATTGTTTTATTAAAAAACACTGCAACTATCACTTAAGTATTGATTTGTTGCCTTATTATTGCGTACTGTCTTGTTCCGAACAATGGCGCAGAAGCCTAAGTGGACCGAGAATAAATCATGGTACATTTGTAATTAAACTGTTATCGAGAAGAACTGTCGACATAGCGATAATGCATGTACTGCCTCTGACAATGAGTTTCTGGGAGATTCAACATGGCAAGATAAGGACAAGGTTAGTACAGAAAGTCACCCCGAGGAATTTTGTGCCTGTGCGCAATTTCGATGGGCAGGTTGCCTGATTTAGGTTCAGTATGGATGTGCGCATTCCTATTTTTAGCTTGGAGCGAAATGGCCTTCTACTTACTCGCATTATTTTAGTGCATTACTGTCGGACCACTTAGCAAGCTTCTTAAAAACGTCTTGCGCTCATAGGATTACATTATTATTGTCGCGGTCACAAACCAACATCGTTGTTTCATCGGCGTTGAGTAAAAAGTTTGTATTTTCGTCTTTTTCAACAATGTCATTGACATATAAATTGAAAACAAATGGTCCTGAAGTGCCTCATATAGGTACACAGGTGCAGTAGAACAGAAACGCGGAAACACCCTCCCCTATAGCGACACACTGTTCTCTATCACTCAGATAGGACTGAAGTAGCGAAAAGGTTACTCCACGAACACCACAAGAATGACGTTTTTTTAAGCAACCAGCCTCGGTTCAGGAAATCAAATGCCTTACTTAAATATATAAATATTTCTAATGTGAGCTTATTTGATTCGATTTTTGTATTATCTGTTCCTTCAATGTTAGTATTGCCGGTTCAGTAGACCTTCCTGGGTAGAAGCAATGCTGGCATTTTGTTAACAAGTTATGCTTGGTAAAGAATTCGTTTAAGCGCGTAAACACAATTTTCTCTAGATATTTCGAGAAAACAGAGAGTATCATTTTTGACCGATATTTGGTGCGCTCATATTTGTTGCGGCTTTGAAGACAACTCATAGTTTTGCGTGTTTCATTGCATGAAGATATGATCCGGATGTGAAGACTAGGTTAACAATGTATTCTAGGTGAGGGACGGCGATATCAATAACGTATTTTACAGGCCCCATCTGAAGCCTTATTACGTCAATTATTTGGTATTTTTTTAATTTCCGAGTGTATGGCCTACTAAATTTTTAATAATATAGGTGGAGTGACAACCGATCGGCATGTCGGCGTCTTATCACGGTGTTCGGCAGCGACCTAGATTAGAGTACGCGAACGCGCATAAGTTTATCTGCTGTAGTTGTGTCGTCTGCGACGCTGTTTTTTTCAGTGTGTTACACCCACTGCCACTGCGTCTTTATGGGGTTTTTCGCAAGAAACCATGATTATTAGTAGCGCGTGTCCATATCAAAGCGCGTTTAGTATTTCTTTCGAATTGCTTACCCGGCATAGCGTGAGTAGGGTCGCTAAAAGATAAATAAAAGTACAAATAACCGGTTTTTATTGTCGGAATGGCCGTAGGCCGCTGCGTGATGTAATGCGATAAGTAACAATTCAGATAAAAATAATAAAATATTATGCCACACTAATTAGCTACCTTTCGCGGCAGCGACACGGCCTTGCGAAATAAGGAAAACCGGGGGTGTGTTGCTCTGAGAAGAACAGCAGAGCAGCCGACGCTCTCCCAACAGACACTTCTATGCACGTGAGCCTACTCTCTCCTGTTTTCCGGTGACCCCCGTGATAAGGCGCTGACATCCTAATCGGTAGTCGCTACCGCTATAATAATAAACTTTTGTGAGGCTGTACTAGCGATCTCACTCACATCCGCTGGTCGGCATGAAGATCGTGTTAGGTGCCTTACGTGGATTTTTTGGTGGCCTAAATTATCAAACTGGGCTGGCGGGCTCATAAAGTACTTATTCCAGTGCTCAAAACCAACTTAGCCTACTTTGGTGATGTTATCATATTTTCCCTGAGCTTGTAGAAACCTTTCAAAAGTTCGACGTGTGCAGTGGAGACAATCCGAACGTCAGAAGTTAGGTTGAAGCCTCGAAAGGGCCCGTTGCGCATGAGGAGCTCAGGCTTTTCTGTCTAGTCGACAGCACCAATAATACCTAGCCTCAAACTTCATAAACTTCAGCCTAATTCGACTTCCCGATGCCGAAGGACCAAAAATATAAGAAAGTTGAGTTTTCATCCGAGACCATTAGCGGTCCTCGTTTGTCAAAAACTTCTAAAAATTTGTCAAGCCCTTCATGTGGTTGACTAAGTACCTAACGCAAAAGAATCGGCAATGGGACTGGCTTGTACTTGCAAATTTGGACGACGTCGACGAAATTGAGTGGGAAGTAGGTTTCGGTGATGTGCTCGCTCAAAAGTAGGACGGCTGCGAAAACGTAATCGCGTAAGCCAGCGGTGATCTTTCACACAATAAAAAATTTTACGTCTAATAAATGCCTTACCCTAACATCGGTCATTTCTGAGTTTCAGCCGTATTGCCAAAGCCGGCCATTTAAGGGGGTAATTTACTACTGTGATCTGTCTAGAGTGGCACAGTTGAATGAATCTTTTGGCAGGTTGGGGCAATGATGCATGCCCCATCAGGAATTTGACGTGACGATCCTTTACAAATTCCGCTTGCAACAATGGTACACCTACTACTGTTCACGCGCGTCTTTTGTCCAGCCACCACTGGACTCCGATGGAGACGCCACTTCCATCGACGTCCCGAAAAAAAGCTGCCTAGCCTCCTCACGGCGTCCCACCACTCTGAGTTGTCAATTACGATGGACCACATCAACGGATGTAAAGTGACCGTGTCATGGGCCACTAGGGACAACTCCGCAGCCCTCAGCCTTCAAAATTGTGTGTCAATGAAGGAGAGTTTCCGCCCTACAACGAGCCTGAAGTACCACATCCTAATTCAACCGTCCTATGCAAAAAAACTTGACATTGTGCCGCTACGGACAAATACCGCTGCAGCTTGTCATGGCACGCACGCTTAACCCTTTAGGTACCAGCGTGAACATATCGTCACGCATATCTACGCGGCGCGTTTTAATTTATGCAGGTTTAAAAAGTGCAACAAAATTACGGCGCAATGCTTTTTATAGGTTAGGGTACCCCTTACAAACCCCAGGTGGCGGAAGTTGTCCATGTTTAGTAGGTAGCTGCTAAAAAGAGGCGCGAAATAATGGTTCTGCGTCTTGGCGTGTCGACATGCAACGCTTTCGATGGTAAGCGGATTTTTTTGTAATGTTCTTGCTTGGAATAGCGTGATGCACATGTCCACGTAGAGCACTTGCTGTATGCAATCACCGGTGACAATTCGAGAGAGATTCATGTACGTGTTGTTATGAAAAAGCGTGTTATTTTACCTGTTGCCATATGGCCACGCTTGGTGTTTAGGCTCCGTATTTTGCGTAATTTCGTTACTTGAATTTACGCTCACTGTAATGTAGATCCGCAACATTCATGCGTCAATCTCTTCTCTGCCTAGGTGGACTTCAGAAGAAATAGCAAGCACACTTGAAGAAGATGATGAAGATCTGTCGGGTATTTACTGAGCCACCGGACTCTACCATTTAATCGGACGAAGATTCGCAAATGAGAATTCTGGTGGCCTGTTAGGCAACCTTAGTAGTAGGCAGCATAGAGCAGGTGCTGAAATGGTTCTTGCCGAAGGCCGTCATATTGGTGGATGCGATTGTGGTGAAGATGACGCAGAGTGTGAAGAACAAAGGGATGAAACACGAAATGGCTCCTCATGCGTAAAAAAGAAAAGCGCTGACGCGAATTCATCTTCAAGTACCAAGCGGAAGAATATAGACCATGTGAAAAATTCCGAAATATTTTCGTAACCAGACTTCACCGCTTACAGAGACCTTCCGCCTCTAGAATTGTTTTGGCTCTTTTTTTGACGGAAGCGTCATAAATCTCTCGGTCGAACTAACAAGGAGCTACGCTTCGTTTTAGAATATGCCAGACCTGAACGTCACAATGGAAAATATGAAGTGTTTTCTTGGTTCGCTCCGGTTACAACCGGTTGCCAGGAAAGAAGTGCTACTGGGAGAGTGAAACCAACATGCGGAATGAAATGGTATACAACGCCATGCGAAAAAACCGTTTCGCAGAAATCATGAGGTTTCTTCACTGTGCCGACAATACGAGCCTTACTCTAAGCGACAAACTCACAACGTTGCGGCCCCTGATGACATTACTGCAGGCAAAGTTTAGGCATCACTTTCAGCCTGTGCGTCGCTTTAGTTGTGACGAAAGCATGATATAATATTATGGTCGCCATGGCTGCAAGCAATTCATACGCGGCAAACCAATTCTCATCAGGTACAAGGTGTGGTGCTAGATTGCGAAAAATGCCTATCTTGCAAACTTTGAAGCCTAACAAGGAAGGCAGAAAGACAGTGGAACAAGAACGCAGTATGAAAAGAAATTCGGAAAAGCCGCTCCTCAAAATGGTGCATGAACTTACCGTCGAAGTTCTTGATCTGCCTTATGACTTTGATTTCGACCTCTTCACCAGCCTGCATATTCTGAGGCACCTGAAAAAAAAAGAACAATGAACCAACAGGCACAGTGAGGGAAAACCGTGGGCTGAAAGAATCTCCTTTCGCTCGGCCTGATATCATCAAACGCAAGGCCCGTGGGTACGAAGAGCACGGGCTTTCGGAGGACGGGATAATATTGTGCGCTGGATGGAGAACTCTTGTGTCACAATCGCAATCACCATGCACGGCATAGAACCCATGTCCTCAGCAGAGAGGTATTTGCGTGCACAGAAAAACAGGATCAAAGTGCCTCGCACTAATGCCGTTTCCCAATATATCTGCTTTATGGGAGGCACTGGCCAGGTGGACGCAAACGTATACGCCTAACGAATGACAGTTCGGGGCAAGAAATGGTGGTGGCGAATATTCACTTGGCTTTGCGACGTAGCCAAAAAAAAAACAGTTGGGCGCTTATCCGCGGCACCGTATCCAAAATACTCAACTTGAATTCCGTAGGCAAATCGCTCAAAGCTACCCGAGAAGATGGGACAAGCCAAAAGGACCACGTCATCGACGAACTGCGGCACTCGGGGACACTGCGCTTTGCGGTCCACGGTATGACCAAACAGGCCACTTCGTTGGAACTGTGCCTAACGGCGAAAGGCGCCGGTGCGCTGGAGACAACAGCAACAGTACAGTGCGCACACTGTGCACTAAATGCGAAGTCGGCATGTGCATCCCGTGCGTCATCCCATATCACTCTAAACAAGTGCCCGACAAATCCATATACATATTTTTCGCTATGTGTCAAAGCCTGAATAAAATTTATCGCTTTGTGATTTTTACTGTAGCCTAAACGCCCAGCGTGACCAAATGGTCACGGGCCACATTTTTGAAAACGAAGACCATGTTCACAATGATAATTTCACAGTGACTCATTTGGACGCATATACGTTGAAAAATGGCCTCAGGTTTCACAAATTTCAAAAAAACAAAAGAAACCGGTCCTTAATGGGTTAAGATTAAAATAAAATGCAACGGAGCCTGCTTTACATCCAAAGTTTATTAGTGCATCACATACCTCTGTGTCTTCTAGAGACTACAAACGCCACTGCAGAGAACCGCCAGACATCTTAGGTTCGCAGCCGTACCTTGGCACTCTTTCCAAAAGATAGCAATGGTTCTTATAGATGCATTTACTACATCGGCATGAGCAAAAGGGGGTCTTTTGAACGCAGAGAGTGTATCTCATGCTTTCAAATTACCGCTGTTTTACCAAGGGGGCCTGTTGAATACAGCGAGTATTTCTTTATTCACAAGGTGATGATTCGTTGAAGAGCCGTTATATTATTTTCACACATCAAGTAGGGGAATTCTATGCCACGCTCCTGCAAATCACCGCAAGAGACCGGCAGAAATTTTAACAGGAAACCACGGGGTCCGTCACCCAAACCAACGACTTAACCGAACCTCTGAACGAGATGATGAAGTATGTTCTCAATGTGACGTGGACGTTGAGATTCAGATATGAAAAGAAATATCTCCGTCGGTCATTTTCGCGTGGAATAGAGCTTTTGAAGAATCCAAGCCAATTACACAGTTCTAGCTTTCCTACAGTGGGCAGTCGAGGATAACGCTTTCTGCCGGCGGATACTTCTAGCGTGCGGAAGGGAAAAACAAGTTTGGCCACGTCCGCGCTACAAAACAGCAGCGCGTGGATGAGAAAAATTGTCTCTTGCCAAGCCAAGACGCCTAGTATGCCCGAGGTAATGTTTTGAATTTTGTCCAACTTCATAGTGGGTTATTCACACAACGTCACGTGTCAGGTTGATAGCAGGAATTATGACAGATAGGGTTAGGAATTACTTTCATTGTTATAGAGTAAACGTTTGTTTGCTTTCTGAGATTGTGGCGACCTTAGTTTAAGGCACCAGAGTCTGGCACCTTTTAAAGCCCAGCTGGCCAAGATCATGTGGTCGTTCGGGTGTGATCTTAACGAGCACTGCTACCTCGTTGGCTATACCAGACCAGGAGACCACGAAAATTGTCTTTCTATCTTGGATAAAGGCAGGTGTGGTTTGCTCAGTCTTGGAATGTGCCTGCTACGTCTACCGAGTCTGTGTTTACAGGAGCAGCAAAGGTGTTATATCTGGATTTTATGGTGAAATGGCTTTCTCTATCGGCGCGTCACTTGGAGCAGTTCTTAAGTACAATGTGTGACTCCATAAATATGGTTATAAAAAGTCCAGTTGGATGTCTGCAATATTCACACTATCAAGCGTCACCCCGTTGTATACAAGACGTCATTACTGTGCTCACCAAAAAGTGCCCGATCCTAAAGTACGAAGGACGGCTCTAGCAATAATGAAAACATATAGTACTTGCACTAACAACAAAGCCGTCATAAATATTTGAGGCATTTTGTAGCGTATACCCTGTTATTGCTGAGATACTGCACTCACGTTTTCCACGTTCTCCCAAGCAAAAATACTATGATATCACGTGACTCGAATATATGGTGCAACGCGTTGGAGAGATGTCCTCATGTAGCACATCCTTCACAGGCTTGACTTGAGGATGGTAACGCACAATAGCCCTCCAAACACATGTTCTCACATTGGGTCTTGTCAAAGAATGTTATCACCATGTTGTCTTTGCTTCGAGGAGAATTGGCTTCAAAATTTGATCTCACTCTGCTTTTACAAAACTTTCTCAACCTGACAGATAAGAATTTCGACATTTATTTATTGGTGAATAATTTTTTGGCAATTTAACGTCTTGTTTCTTAATTAGCATATGGCCGAAGGTTGACCCACCACATAGCACGTGCTCGGTTTCACAGTCACGTAATAGCTAGCATCCGACAATTGAGCTCGCCGAGTTTCGATATTCTATTCGGCTAACGAAATCAATAACAGATAAACCGATGTGGTTTCTTTTCATGCCGATTTGTGCGGTTGGAGCATCTTATGGCTAGTCACCTGGATCTTGTTTTTTGTAACATAAGGTGCTGCCAAAAGATCGTGTGAGTTTTAGACACAGTCTCAGCGTCGCTTTACCTCTATCTTGCCAACATAAAGTGGCCAGTCGAGGTCAATGCCTTCAACAGTTTGATCATATAGTACCAAGCTGCCCATGACGGTTGGTAAGGCGGCGGGATCGGGGGCGATGTACATGTGCCATTAAAAAAAGCAGCGTCGATTCCCCTGGCATCAGTGGAGTACCTGGAGTTATAAGAAAAGGTAATTAGAGAATTGCAACATTTATCGCAACAGCAGAGAATGAAAAAGGATCGTAGACACTAAGCTCCAGCGTGATTGAGAAAATTGCGTACCTACTCCGAATTTAGCTTCATGTACAATGTCGAGAAGTGACATTGACTGGGCGCCCCCTTCAATTGCGGTAGCGGTGTTTTTTCTTGTAGGTTATTGGGTCGCCAAGTGTGGGATAGAACACCTCGTTCTAGCACTGGAGGCAAAGTAAATATTAGGTGTGAATACGGAATTATTCACTGTACGAAAACACAAACGTCCACACTTCTTCCACTTAATCTCAATACACACAACACCTGTGAAATGGCGTGCACTTAACTTAGCTAGGTTGTTTCAACTTACGCGTCTTCACATTTATAAGTGGTGCCAGAAGCATAATTTAAATCACCAAGATAGCTAAACAATTGATCTGGTTTACGAACTGGTTTAAAAATATGTAATGGCGAGAAGCAAACATTTAATGCTTAGTTTTAAAGGTGGCATTCTACATTGGTAATGGAAAATGCCACATTAACAATTCTTGAAGGTAATAAACGTTTTATCAAAGAATAATTCAAAATAAATAAGCGAAACCCTTCGGACAATCTTTCGTTTTCAGGACGTGGTAAGTACGAATAATTTGTTTCCCAAGATATTCAAGAGGAGACAGTTTCGTTTTTTTTCTTCCAAGAATTTATGGTTTTGCAACTCAGTAAATTTGTGAACTCTGAAAATCGAAGTAGCAATGTTCTAGGCTTCCTTATATTTGCCCTAATAAGATGACAATGTTATTTTTTATTCTTACTGCACAACTTTTAAAAACAAACATTGTTAATTTTAGCCATTCAGCAACAATGTCAGACTTTGCGAGGTTCCCGGTAGTTTCCCGTTGTTGAATACAGAATTTAATGCCCATGAATATTTCAAAAGAGGGTTTCAATTGTTTTGTAAAGAACCAAAAGTGGTGTGTCGTTCATATTTGGTAGATAGCTGAAACTTACGCTCTAAATATTTATGGAAGAACTTGAAATGCCTTTTCATCTAACTGGACGCTTGCCAAAAACAATGTGTTATCTGAGTGTTGTTTTAATAGACTACCCCTGTCTCATTTAATTGAACCATCTCTTTTCGTGGAATCAGTAGAGGGGATGAAATGCAATAGTTTTTTTACTACAACTGGTGTAACCTTCCGTACTGCACTTATATCAACACTATTTTTTTGCCAGCTTCAGCCTGTTGGGCAACTGAAAAAAAATCGTTCTATTACGTTTAATTTCCCTAAACCAACAGGGCAAAGTGTAGTATATATTAGGTGGGTAAAAGATGCGTCAGCTACCTACAAAACAACAAGTTAAAATGTCACCATTCATTTCTTCTGAACATTTATTGTAGAGAAAAAAGAAACGAGAATTTGGGCAAGGCCATTCCATTCCGCAGCTCTTTGAGGGCAAAAGCGGTAAAAGTAGTACAAGAGCAAAGGGATAGTCAGGTGTAAACACGATGGGTGGTCATAGTAAGGAGTTCTTGCGATAAAACAATGTAATGCGCTTGTCCTAGAGAAAAAATGACGATGTTATAAAACAAGCAAATACTAGCAACGCAGCGACCTCACGTTGCTGTCCGTAGCCACGTTGAACCCTGTTTAAAAGGCGGAAAGTTGAGATCGGCAGTACAGGGGCTAATTGGTTGCTTTGATATTAAACAGCGTGTTTGGCGAACATGCTACTTGAATGAGACACCATGTGCGCGTAATCCGACCTGCCAACGGGGCATAAATATGCTCCTTTTGGGCCTAGTGTTGAAATATTGCCGGCCGATTTCAATGAACTATGCCTCACTAAAGCAGTCGTAAACATGCCGCATGCACAGTTGTGCCCAAATTTGGGACATTTCAATGGGTATAAACGGATAATCTGTAAAGGAAAGTTTGACATCCCCCTAAATGCATACAGCTTTCTCGGAAACTTCGCAGTTGAAGAAAAATTCGTCCTGTTCCAGGATTGGAACCCGGGACCACTGAACTGTCAAACTTTCTTTTACAGAAACTTACTCCTCCTTGAGGATTACCCCTGAATCTAGTCAATTAAAACGAATAATTTCTACTCGTAGTGGTGCCAGAAATATTTAGACCGTATTCTTCTACTCGAGCATGACAATGAGGGCGTATGCGCATACGTTCCTACACTCAGGACTTGTTCCTGCGCGTTTATTGATGTATGCCTCACACTTACAGTTACTTCTTTGCAAAGCGTCACATTCATGAACAATACAAAAAACGTACGCCCACCCGTAAAATTGTGCAAACTTCAGTCAGAGCTTTTGCCAATTGTGCTAAATCAGGGGTAGAACTTACAATTAGAAAGCCTCAATATATATATGTGGGCCACCGTTCATTGAATTAGGATAGAGCTGACTGTAAGATCCGCCTACTCGAGTGTCAAGGTAGGAAAGCAGCGACCATCAAGGTCTGCGTTTAATGGGATGTCGAAGCGAACAAAGTGAAGAGGAAGAAACAGTGTGTGCGCTCATGCGGCCCGAGACATAGCGATGATGCCAGCAGAGATGGATTGACCTCTAACCCTTCAAGACAATGGCGGGCCACACCAGGCCTCTGGCATTCGATGACTATACACGCTGTGACCCCTTAAAAGAGATTATACATCTTGCCGGCCGCCAAGGACGTCAAGCCAGCATACTTCTAAAGGGTAGAGGCGTTGAGCGGTCAACTTGGTTCAATCGAGCAAGGTTCAGCGAATTCGATGTCGATTGCTGAATGGTGAAGTTCTGTGCATTAGCCTCCTTAGCTTTTTTGTGGCAGCACAAGAAGCCTCTATGGTTCCACGAGACGCTGATGCGAAGAGATGCATGCAAGGTCTTCTTATCACGACGGGTTGTGTAGCAGTGGCTAGGGCTCCTACCTCTTTCGTTAAGGTGTCGGCTAGGTTTTCGCTTACTGAGCAACACTGCCCCTTACCTGGCATCTTAAACAACTGGTCACGTCTTCGCTCGTCTGCATCTAAGTTGTCGGATAGGTCCATGTCCTGCTTTCGAGGAAGTGCGGGTTTGTATCATGAGTTTAGAGACCATGTCTTCTTTGCGTCTACTGAGACATGATCGTTTGTCGAAGCATGCACCACATCTTTACTGACTCTGGCCTCCGATTCTCTATATCTTTCGAAGGCGAATGTTAAACCAGGCAGGCTCGCGTGTAGAACCACGACGTTTCTACAGTGGACTGCTTTCGGTGTAGTCTGAACACATCCTTGAACTGTCTAGCCCAGCCGTGTTTCTACAGCTTTTATGCTGGGTGTAACTGTTTTTATGTTCCCTGTCACAATGTCCCAGTTGGAGTCGGAACCAATCAAAGTCGATACGCTCTTGTCCCTTTCTGATCGGCAAAGTACAGCTGTCGTGTCAAAAGTGTGCGATATTAAAGCATTCATGATCTTCTGGTCAAGAACAGGAATCCTATGGTTGCAGATGGACAAAAGCTCGAATACCTCTACGCAAAGTGTAGTTATTCCCGTGGGGTCTTGCATGTGTACTATAACCTTCGTTATTCTTTCATTGGTCTTTTAAACCTCCGAAGATTCCTAGAGTCAGCATCTCTTCACCAATGAACTCGCACCCAAGCCCACGGGAAATATTCGTAGAGATGAACGTTCACTAACTACAGCCGTATAAAAGCACTCTGCCCCTTTCAGCGCTACGGGAGCTGGAAGCCATGATGGTAGGTGACTAAAGGATAACCACACATTCCGCTTGTCTGTAGAGAATGTTCACGGCGACGGAAGTCACTTGTCCAGTTTAGAAGGCTTTCGAGCTCTTCGTTGCACATTTAGGAAACATGCCGTCGTTTCCAAGCGAGCAAACGATCTTCCTCCTACAATGCCCCGCGAGGTGTCCTGGCGTCAAACAATGGAAAGAACGTCCGTACATTGTCAGGAGGAACTTCTTTCGTTCCTTCCGATGTTCGTTCTGAACAAGACCCTGTATCTTGAGGTCAGGAACAGAAAAGGCACTTTTGCGTCTCCTTAGTTGTGGCATCCAGGGATGCTGCAGAATGTCGACGTCTCAAAGTTCCTGTTCGCCGACGTTGCCCTGGTTCGCCATCCGCCTTAAACTTCGTTCTTGTAGGTGAGTTCATTATAGTTGTTTCCAGACAGTCAAGTTCGTTTTCGAAAAATTTATATAAACCGTCGAACTGTTTCTTGTTGTTTGTAGGTTGGTGATCACGCCTAACTCCAGTTGATGTTGAAGCATGAGACAACGATCTGAATGCCGGTGGTACATTCGGACCAAGTCTCGAGGGAGTGCCAAAAGAAGGATCTCACGTTGCATGGCACAATATGTCTCTGGGCTCGTTCCAAGTGCATTCAAGATTCTACAATGTATCTGCACGTCGTCGTAAAGCGTTGGTAGTTTCGTTGCGTGACTGGATGAGGAAACGGGTGGTATGTCAATCATAGCTCCCAGGTGGTCTCGGGGAATAAGTGTGGTCACCGAACCGCTTCCCAAGAATCTCTATCGCGTCGTTGTAGCATTGTTCGTTCATGGGTAGTCCAGAAACTGAAGAAGCCACGGAGCTGGGCAGAATGCTACCGAAGCATTTTTGTATTGTATGTATTGTTGCGTTTAGGCAGTACAATGCAGAAATGACGGCGAGGCAAATCCAAAGCAAGTATACCCTCCTAATTAGGCTTCAACCCGCTTGAGCACCAACAGAAGCAGCTGTAGTGCGCAAACAGCATACAAACGACAAACAGTCTTCAAGGAAAGAAAGGAAAGAAAAAGGAAAGAAAAAAGAAAGAAAGAAAGAAAAAAAAAACACATTTTACTTCACTACACCCGTAGGATAACGTATTATATATAGCAATCACGTTATAATAAATTTTAGTAAGGGCACAACATCAGCTCAGGCAACCTACACCAATACAATGAATAATGAGGACAAAAATGACGCTTTAAAGTACTGGAACATACAAATTTGCAATATTGTAACGATAACTCATTCGCAGAAAAAAACAGGATTCGAGCAGCACTTTTGAATTCGCGAACATTCCTGCAACTCTTGGCAATCGAAATAACATCACGGTATTCATTGCAAAGCTTTATCATCAAACAACCAGTCATCTGCATGCCGTAATTTGTTCGTGGCCTGTCTACAACAAATGTGTGACGTAGCGAATACGCAGTAGTTTAGGGAGACTTGCTTGTAAACAAACACAGCAAGGCTGAGCAAAAAGATTTCTTTTATATCTGGTACATTGTACTGCATCATAAGTTTCCCCGAAGTAATGTAGTTGTTTGGCTGCTTTAGTAATCGAACGGCTCGGCGCTGCAACACTGAAAGATTATCAATATCACATTTGTTACCAATACCGCATACCAGCACACATTGTGTAAAATGTGAGTGTACAATAGAGTAATATAACTGCATTCTAAACCAAGCAGGTAAAAAAATATAAAGAAGGCGCAGCATGCCAACCGATCGTGCTACCTTTACACAAATATTGTTGATGTGATTCGTCCAGGAGAGGTGTTTGTTGAATGTTACGCCTAAGAATGAGTAGCTGTTGACGTGCTGGAGTGCCGTACAACAATGCTGAAGCCATATTTCATAGCCTAAATTTAGTTTTTGGGTAAAGCACCAGGTTTTGCTTGTGTTTAGTGCGAGTCTCATTGTGTGAAGCCATTTACTGAGCTCATAAAAAATAATTGTTAGAGATAATTTCAAGCTGTTGAAGGTTCCCCCCAGAAAAGAATATATTGGCATCATCAGCATACAGAAAGATGTCCACTGTTAAAGGGATTTTAATTAGGTCGTTTTATATACAAATTAAATAACAAAGGGCCTGAAATTGATCCTTGCCGCACTCCATATTTAATAAGATTGATGTCGGAACTGTGTCGGTGTAAACACGTGAATTGAAATCTGCTGTCGAGATAGCTGGGGATAAGATCTAATGCAGGGCCCCTGATGCCATACTTTTTATGTTTATGTATATCGTGTTTGATAGAATTGAAGGTTTTACGAAATCGAGAAATATGCAAACAGTGTACAGGAGATTTTCGATATAAATAATATTTTGGTCTTTAACTGTTAATAATGCCATTTCCGTTGATTTGTTCTTCTGAAATATATACTGTTTGTCCCAAAATCACGCCTTTTGCTTATGGAAAGCTTTGCAGGTGGCTGTATATGACTCTTTCCAATATTTTAGAAAAGAACGGTCGCACAAAAATAGGTCTAAAGGTATTTAGGTCGCTGCTTTTACCCCCCACGTGAATTACTGTAACCCGCGCAATTTTCATCCTATCTGGAAAAGGGCTGGATGTTAGAATAATATTGCATTAGTGTGACAATGGGCCAGTGATGACTAAAGAAATAGCTTTATTGGGCTCAGGTTTGATGCCGTCTTCACCAGCCGCCGAATTACTGTCAAAGGTCATGTTAACGGATGCCATCTCGGCTTCCGAAGTTGGTGCCATAAATACCGAGTCAGCAACGTAATGGCTGATGTATTTTTCACAGTCAAGTTCAACCGAAGTGAGCGGTGTCGAATTCGGAGCTCCCGAGTTCGCGAAACGTTCATTTAAGGCGTTGGCGAGGTGTCTACCAGATAAGCGCCCTCCATTGACTGTCAGTTCAGAAGGTAATGCGGCAATATTTGTTCCAACCAATTCATGAAATATGCTCCATACTTTGAGCGTATCCTGCGCAGACATTCCCAGCCTGCGCATATATTGCTGTGCTCTGGCTTTTTTTTAAATCGGAAGAAAGCTTGTTCCTAACCTTTTGAATAGGCGGAGGATTTCAGTGTCATGAGTTTCTAAAACCCGTTTAAATACCTTATCCTTTTATTTATGCGTTTATAAAGACTATTCGTAACCCATTCTTTACTTCTTTTTTCGTGTTTTACTAACGGAGTTAAAGGAAACGACAGATCGTAGGGAGTGTTTACTTTGCTGATAAAAATTTCGTATGATTTTGACGTGTTAGGCTCTCTGTACACCCGATCTCATTTTCACAGGCAATCAAATCTTGAAATTTAAGGAGGTCTTGAGCCTTTATGACTCGTACAGTAGCTGTGGTATTTTGTACGGGGTATGCATAGGTAGAAGAGCGAATATTGGAAGGCGATCACTTAGGCCTGGTGCAAGAACGTAGGAGCAGGTATGGGTGCTTCGCAAAGTTTGTAAAACATAAGTCTATAGCAGTCTGTGAAGTCAGAGTAACCCTAATAGGCTGTTCAATGAGATTCCACAGCCTTTTAGAAACATCCTTTCACTAGGGTTAACCCGTTGTATTATTGTCGGAAAAAACGTCAACGTTGAAGTCACCGATAATGCCAACGTGCCACTTTTAAGTTTACTGATTCCAGAAAAGAATCCAAGTAATCTAAAAAGCTTGATTGCAACCATGTGGCGGCCAGTAGACAGCAAGGTGGCAATATTGCGATGCACGATAGTGATGCATTCGTAACTTCACAAGAACGTGTGAACTCGGAAAGCGATACGAAACCGTGATGCTCCCGAACGTAGAATGACACACCACTGCCTCGTCTATCGCGCTATGTACAAAAACATCATCGTAATTTGAAAAGTAAGCACGTCTGAAGTGTTCACGAACCAAGTTTCAGTAAAGGCTAGAAAGTCAAACCAAACACTGTAGCTGGGACAAGTATGTTTCTACGTCAACATATTTATTTTTTAGGCTTCTGGCATTAAATGTGGAACAGGGACACACCCCTCGGAGAAACCAGGTTACAGTCTTCACCGGTTCAATAAAGGAAAACAACATAATAATAAGTTTACATAGAAAGAGTTAGTGCATGATTGCAAGCACACCTTTTGGTCTACACGATCTTGTTTAGGCTCGTCACAACATATTTTTATGATACGACCGTAGGCTGCTTTTCACAAGCGCCGCTCACGGCGAAGCCCACACAA
Organism: Haemaphysalis longicornis; assembly: GCA_013339765.2. Taxonomy (NCBI): domain Eukaryota; kingdom Metazoa; phylum Arthropoda; class Arachnida; order Ixodida; family Ixodidae; genus Haemaphysalis; species Haemaphysalis longicornis. The sequence continues at coordinate 16,663 of JABSTR010001009.1, forward strand.
ACATGTAGTTCTTTTCTTTCGCCGTGCCTTTTGCTAACAGTAGTATTTGACTATTCGTAGCAGTCAGGTTATCGAAAAATTTCAATTCTGGTCGTTTTTGTCTTAGCAGCTGCCTCTCCTCAAACAACGCGGCCTTCAGTTTCCTAGTTAAGAATTGGACGATGATTTCCGGGTCTTTTTTTTCATTAATGGGTAGACGATGTAGACCTTCTAGGTCATCCTCTCTTAGCTATGGCAGCTCGAGGTGTGAAAGCGATCTTGTTTCGGTCCTCAAGAAGATTTTCCCCTACACGTGGGATCAAGCCGTGTATTTCCATATTCTGGCGTCGACTATACTGATCGAGTTCGTTTATCCTCCTGCTGAGTTTTGAAATTGTTGACACTGTGTGCGGCTTCTCGACCACTTCCAGTCTACGGCGCCAGTCACCGATTTCTTTGTCTTGTTTCACTATCGCTTCGTTGAAGTCGTCATACTTGTGGGAAAGAAATTTCACCGACTTTACTATCTTCTCCACGGTCGCATGCAACGTCATCAGGGGCGTCTAGCTTTGCCTCAAGCACATCCATTTTCAATAGCTTCGCGTTTGTTTCTTCAAGTGTGGATTCCAAGCCCGCGAACTGTGTTGGAGTATCATCCAAATTTGCGGGTAGCTTACATTGGTGCACATTTCAGTGCTTTCTTCGTTTTTCTTTCATCGCTTTAAACGAGCGCTCGCGAACGCCGCAATATTTTGCCAGCCTGAAAATCACACCTGCATTCTGCACATGTCAGAATTTTCTGGTCAGCTTCAAAAACCAATCCCGCAACTGACACACGCGTTTGAAGCCATTCGGAATTATAGGATTGGACACGAAAAAGTTGCAATATAGAAGTTCTAAACGTCAACAGACAATACATCAGCCGGAAGTATGAGGCAACAGCATTGGCTGTAGTTGATTCATTCTAACACAGAGCAAGTTGTTAGAAAACACCAGTTTGCACTACCCTGCAAAGATAATGCCCGTTCATTCAGGCGCAGTTTCAGGGCGTGCGAAGAAAGACGGCAGCCGTGCGTTGTTCCTTTTGTAGTGGGTCCTGTCCAGCTGTCAGGTCACGTGGTTTTTCTGATATCGAAGGCAGCTTTCGAGGGCAGCACCGCAGCGATGGCTTAAATGGGCTTTACGTAAGAAGGCTTGCAAAGATAATTCATCCGGCGGCAAAGATAATCATCTGTAGTACAATTCATCAGTCGCCCGCAGTACACAATTGCTGTGGGCTCGAACAGACTCCCACAATCTAGTGCAGTCCCGACAGTCTCCATCAAAATTAATCAGTTTAATGTCGGTAGCTTCGTTATAGTGGTTGCGGCTTGCTTTACGTGGTATCATTACTGAAGGCAAAATGAGAGACTCCCAGCCTGCTGGTCTCCAGATCTGTCGCGAAGCTCTGCCATGACCTTGACCACCTGTCGCTGAACGAAGTGCCTCTTCCGGACAATTTCCTCCTTCGCTTCTCTGAAAATGTTGTTGTCAAGGTTCTGGATTAGTTGATACTTGCCTCGATCCTCTCCAAAGACTATTGATGCGTCAATCGTTTGAGCTAGGTTCCCACTTCGGAGGCCGTCTTCGATCTCGGTCAAGACGCCGAAAGCTTGTCCCGAAGGTCGGTTTATCACCTCAGCTTCCGCCTCCATCGGAGTTATCCTCATCCGCAGAGGTAGGTCCGCCGGTCTCTCAAGCAGAAATCGTCGAGGAAGGCTGTCGGTCGAGCTTGTCGGTGTCGGCCTTGGAGACAGGAGTCCCGGGTTTCGGAACAAAGTTTTGTTATCCGTCGACCCCAAGGAGGAGACTCGAGCATCAAGGGTAGGGGAGAAGCGACCATCAAGTTCAGCGTGTAATGGGATTATCGAAGGAACTAAGTGAAGAGGAAGAAACAGTGCATGCGCTGATGCGGCCCGAGACATGACGATGATGTCTGCACAGGGAGACTGACCTCTGTCGCTTTAAGACAATGGCTGGCACACCAGGCCTATGGTGGTCGACAACGATGTGGCTGTGATTCCTTCGATGAGACTTCTACACCAGAGAGCGTTTTTGAGCATTACGGCAAAACCCCTATCCGCAGATATTTAAGCGATTTCAACATTATTCCACCCTTATACACACATGCACAAATGTTTAAATATTGTAGTCTGCAATGATGATTGGCTTGCAATAGTAGGTTATTTTATGTTACCAGAGCAGTGTTGGCAAGAAGCTGTGTTTTAACAGACATAATGCGGCCGTAGGCAATATGCCGACCATTCGGTCATATTTCACCACGCATTTTTTGCGATATTGCTAGTTTTTTCTGCACATGAATCTGCAATATTGCACAATCATTCACCATACACACACGGCCCATGTATGCAACTATGCAAATATGAGTGCCCATTCCTGGCCTTATAAATTTTCGATTGTGGCTAACACTGTTAGTTTGACAACCTGGCTGACGAGACACCATGCCCGCATACTTCATCGTGCCTACAAATATGGATAGCCAAGGAACCTCTTGACTTATAATGAATTTCACTGTCTGTACATTGCTGGGGGTGGCGGAGAGGAGTTTAGATACCGCATTCCCTTCTGGAAAAAAATTATGCCATGATATAGCAGGTATGTTGAGGATAATAATCAATCGTTATTTGTCAAACTTATTTAGCCAAGGTGCTTAGTAGAACCAGACAACATGAACGCATAGTCCACCGTGTGTAAAATACGACACAATCAACGTGTTTATTGCGTCATAGCTAAATTATGGTTCAACAGATTAAGAAAAACGGCGAGCTGGGCGTGTTGGTACATGTTCATGGTGGGAAAAGCGCTACAGTAACAAGGACAAGTGAGTACACGGGACGAAGCGCTTCCCGTGTACACACTTGTCCTTGTTACTGAAGCGCTCTTCCCACCATGATTAAGAAACAATGTGCCGCATTCACGCTTTTGTATACATACAGCTTGACCACATATCCAACATTGCGGTGAAATTGAAACACATATCTTATTTGGTCCGTGGTCCTTTTTATGTTCCGAAAGTAGTTTACAGACAAGCTACTTGCGCGAACCACCATGCGCTTGTATGGTATCGCGCAACTCGAGGGCCTTTTGTAAGGTATGGGCACTCTAGGTTTCGCGTGTCTTTTCAACCTATGCCACTTTTCTGCAGCCGTGTACAAATGGCACGCCCCCGTTTTAAGACGGTGGTGCATTTCTGGGTTGGAATAAATTGGGTACTTTGTTAATATTATGCTGTCCACACAGTTCTTAAAACCTGCAACGTGAACAAGAGAAAATACCTGCATTCGCAACTATGCCTAAAATATGGGCACAGTTGGGCGCCTTTTAGTGTTATAAAATTTTCTAGTCCCGTAGATCTCTCTGAAAGATCCATATTTATGTAAGCGAACTCGAACGAAGGGCACCGAAAAGGGAGCCAAATCTGGGGTGTCCGGTCCGCCAGGTACCCCTTTCAATTCTCTTGATGACAGGAATGTGGGAACTTTTCTGCCTGCTTCGCCGCGGAAGAAGCCGGTCCCTCCATCTAAACCTCTAGAGAAGGTTAAAAAAACCCTCCTAAGAGTGCAAGCCCCGAAAGACTTTACGTAAATAGGCGCACTCCAGTAGCTCGAACACGTCATAATGTAAAGAGAAAATATTGTTTAATGGAACTGCAGAGGCCCTCTTAATAATCTTCATGACGTTTTAAAGATCTGGCATGTTAATATGCCACGTTTAATGTGTCTCCAAAAAAAACATTTAAATTCCAAACAAAAATTTCTTATATAGGTACATGGTATTTTGAAAGGACAGGGTTGGCTGCACACACTCTTTTGGCAGTGTGGCCATAATTGCCCAGAAATACTTTGCATGTTACCCGGTAACTCTGCACCCTGTCTTTGAGGTCATTGAGGCTGTACCAAAAAAATGAACAAAAATATAAATAGGTTGACAACGGTATACTCCATATACATTCTTTGTGATTTTTACACTTTCGAGATCAGACATCGAGGCGCTGGTTGACCAGTTGCTTGAAACATGCATCCTGACAATTTACCTTATTGCAGACAATCCTCTTTGGGGCTATTCTTGCAAGAATGCCCGAGGTCGCCTGTTAGACATGTTTTTAACATTTTCTGGAACTTGCCTTTTCAAGGAGAAAGAGCCTACCTATCTGAATGTAGGACAAAATACATACCGAAAACTTGATTTGGCTATTGGTTCTGCAATTCTTCTTCGATGTCTTGAGAGGGGTGTGGGCAGGGAGCCTATATGCTAGTGACCAGTTCGCCACCTCACTAATATATATAGGTAAAGGCCAGCGCATTCCATCTCCCAAAGCAGGTTCAAATAAGCACGAACCAACTGGAACACATTTACAGAAACATCCAAACTACACTACAAGCATACCACACCTACACGTAGATAAAGCAGTTCAGCTACTCACGGCGCACATCCTCGACGCCGCCGAAAAGTCCATTCCCCACGCCTATGGTGCCCCGTGCAACCAGAGGAGGTCATGAGGATTGAGGATTGAAGGTGGGCTCGAGAGGCCCAGAACAAGGCATGGGGTACCCTGCGTCGGAGGCCCAGGTCGGGAAACCTTTTATTGTAAAAAGGGCAAAGATGATGGGAAAACGTGAGTTCGCGCTCATTCATAACATCCGTAAACTCGTACACCGACACACGAAAAGTATGCACACGGATACGTAAACTCACCGGACAACACGCAGCCTGCTTCTGGTCGACACAAGAGGTGAAACACTCGAAGACCGGGCTGACACACTCGCACAACACTTCCAAAACGTGTTCAGTTCAGAACACTAAACAAACACTTTCATAAAACACAAACAATCAACCGAGAAGAAGCCTATACTAGATAACAAAACGTCAACATCTTATAACTGAGCGTTTAAATGCGTGATCAGAGGGTTGCTCTGAGCATGTGTAAGCGCTAGCTCCAGCCCCAGACATCACATATACAATGATTCAACACCTACATGCAGACACACTAGAAACACTTCTGCATCTCTGTCATAAATAATGGCTTTCAGAGCAGCTTCTAAAGTTTTGGAGGGAGGCTGTAGTGGCGGCTTTCTTGAAGGAGCGGAAGGATCTGTCGTCCGCGCCAAGTTACCGTCCCATAGCCCTGACGAGCTGCCTGTGCAAACTCTTCGACAATATGATAAATCGCAGGCTTGTGTACTTCCTTGAGTACAACGGTCTTCTCGAGAGCTGCCAGCCCGGCTTCAGGGTGGGGCGATCGACACACGACCAACTCTTCACAGTTGACTCGTACGCCAAGGACGCGTTTGGGTACAATCAGTATTGTTTAACTGTATTTTTAGACCTCAGAAAGCCTTACAACAGCGCTTGGCGTTACGGGGTGCTTAGGGAACTCGTCATTCGGTGTTTCTAGGGTACATGGTAATCACCGTTGTTAGTTACTTTTCGGAGAGTATGTTTCGAGTGAAAGTCTGTAGTGTGCTCTCACGTGCATGAAAATTGCCTCCGGCAAGGTGGCGTGTTCATCTGTACTCTTTTTATAGTAAAGATGAACTCTCTTAGAAAGGCACTGTCACCAACAATATCTTTTTTCATGTGTGTAGGCGACGTGCAGATATCTCTTAAATCATGTACTTTGTCAATCTGTGAATGTCAAGTTCAGCTTGGTGTCAAGAAACTTGCTGGCTATGCAGACAACACTGGTTTTAAATTTATTCCTGCAAGAAGCTCCTGTGTTGTGCTCTCGAGAAAGGGGGTGGCGCATCCGAACCCAGACGTTACTCTTAATGGCGTGTCGCTTCCTGTTAACAAGGAGCACAAGTTTTTAGGTGTTGTGCTCGACCACAAGCTCATATTCATTCCCCTTGTCAAGAAACTTAGGCATAATCATCTTAAAACAATGAATATCCTTAAGGTCATCTCACACCACACGTATGGATCCGACAAAGAACTGCTTGCTACTTCTCTATACTGCTCTGGTTTGGTTCTCGTTTGTACTAAGGCTGTATGGTGTACGGGTCGGCGACCAAAAAAACCAACGTTGCGATTGCTTAACCCAGTGCTACACTTGGGGCTTCGTCTTTCATCGGGTGCTTTTCGCGTTAGCCCTGTCGAGAGCCTGTATGTGGAGTGTAAAAAGTGGCGACTTTAAAACCAACGGACGTACATGGACTTGCTTAAGGCTTTGAAATATTTATGAACGAATAACTATCCATTTTATCGCTGTCTTAATAATATACATCCACGTCTCTGCTGTTCCTAAATAGCCCATTCGTTACTCTGGCCTTTTCACTTAGAGTGAGAGAGCGGGCATCCGAATCAAAGCGCTTTGTTTTAAGATGGTGCAGATTGTCCCATTATTACATTTTACCTCTTTGGAAAGTCTGTCCTATGTGATGCGGCCTTTCTTTTATAAGACTTGACCAAAACTATGTACCACGAGCTGCAATGTTGCAGCACTTTCTGCCTCTGCAGTGTGAATTCCCATGTGCAGATTTTTACATTGACGCTTTTAAAACCCCACTGTGGTGTTCTGCGCTGGCTCACGGTCTCAATTGCATTGCAGCGAGAACCAGATTGTTCAGAGAACAATTTTCCCCAGCAGAAGCGTATATAACTTTGTGCGACCCATTTTGCAAATAAAATTCCCAATTTCGTTATTATAGATAATTCCTTCAGTGTTGGCACACAATCATACCACAACCACTTCCGAAAACCACATTTAATCTTGTATCAGCACTATCGTGTCTTTGTATGCGCAAAAGCATGCACTGCTCCACTGCTGGGGTCCCAGAACATGCTGGAATCGCTGGGAACGAGTTGGCAGACGACACGGCCGCTGCTGCTGAACTCGGGAATGCTGTAGACATTACTGCGGTACCCTATACAGACCTATTAGCACACTTAAGGCAACACTTGCGTAGAACATTGCAACCCACTAAGTGAACAAGCCAACAAGAAACAGATGTAATAAAGCCCACTTCGGATGGTGCCCAGCTCACCCGTACAACAAACACACCGAAGCCACCTTGGGTAGGCTTCGGATAGGCAAACCCATGCAACGCACTCGTATCTGCAGACGGGATCTTCAAAACCCAATTGGCAACAGGTGCGACAGGCCCCTATCTGTAGTTCACGTACTTATTTATTGAACTTCCAACAACTATGACAGACAACCACATCACGTTTTACCATCATAGCTTTCACGAGATGAACCCATGTGGTCCATCCAAGGATTTATGTTTCTTATTGATGGCAAGTTTTTTACATCTCATTTCTCACCATGCATCACAAACTGGCCCTTCACACCAGTCATCTTCATGCATTTCCTTCACTTAGTTTTCGCTCATGCAATTTAGTATTCAATTGCACATGTCCTGATCAACTAACTTTGTCTTGGCGCTCTTTGCCCTTGTTGGCCTTGCGCAATTAAACTCGAAGCGTCATCATCATTAGTGTGGTCTTTCCGGCCAGCCGTACACAATTCACATGGCCAACTATAAGAAGTGTCGCAAAATTAAACGGCGTTTTGGTTCCATTCATAATTGTCATGTTGCCGAAGTGCCTAGCATGTGTATAAAGTGATTAATCCATTATGTCTGCGCAGGCCATAGTGCATACAATAACTGTATATTAAAGCGTGTTTTTCGTGTTACTTCCGAGCGCAGGTTTCGCACAACGTTACGTTATGCGACATTGTACGTACTTTACATATATATTCTACCAGCTGTGTAAAAATGTTTCAGATTTATCTGGGAATTGCCCGTGTACTACGTACCTTGCTTGCTGCGGTAGAAGCGACTCGAACAAGACACCATGTACGGGTATGGTATAACGAACAAAAGAAGGGCATAATTAAGCCTGGTTTTCATAGCTTATTTTATGAGCCGGAAATGTCTATGAATTGTGCCACATTCAAGCAGCAGGATTCAGGCGGCACGTTGCGTCTGTGGATCCATAGAAATTGTATAGCGAATGATGGCATAACAGTTGTTTCAAATCCCCAAAAGTGTTTAGTCAACATGCCCATTGATTGATACCACCTTTACGTCTAGGCGGTCGTGCGTGCAGCTGCACCATTGGAGGAAGTGTTTTCAAGTGATAGCCAATTTTGCGTTTTGTTTATCTCTACGCAATACGCCGCAGCAGTGACTCCATATACAGACGCACGCCAACCTCTGCAAATTTGTACCGGATGTTATTGTTTTTTACGCATAATAGGTAATTATGTTGCCAAATCAGTTTCCAGAACATGCTACTCCGTCGAAACACAGGGTACTCATATGTGACAAGGTATAAAATCATTGCACACTTCAAAATGTTTTTTTCTTGTTGGTATACCTTATTTCACTTTCGGCGCAGAGCAAGGCGATAAATTTGTCGAGCCGAGGGTTATTTTAAGCGGCATTTATTGACAATATCTACAAAGGTAGCAATGACGTTACATGGTTCCAAGAAGGCGGTAGCACTTCTCAGGTCAGTGCCTCAGATGAAATGCCGCCGCACAGCCTCTGCTTCAAGGCCTCTTTTATACCCCCGGAATCGGTCGCAGCCGCGTGCAGTTCAAAACATTCCAATCTGGACAATCACTGCCCGCAGTTTGATTCCGGCGAATGGAGGCAAAGTCATCGTGTCAGCTGAGCTACGTCATTGAAGTGGAGGTGACTCAGCGGCGCCATCTCCAGGGTCTACTTGCTGCGTGTCTTTTGCAGGCCGGTCGTCCCAGGCACGATTTGATGCGGCCGTCTCGATGGGAAAAGGAGAGTAGGCTCGGCGGCGCCGTGTGCCTCCTAATTGCCGCATGTCTGCCGCGCGCTGTTTGAAAGAGGCGCGAATCGGGCCGACCGTCGGCGCGTCGCCAGGTGCAGCAAATTTGTGTCGGGTACCCTGGTTAACCGCGGTCACGCGCATACAAAAATTAGTGATTAAGGTCATACTCGTGTGGGTCTTGCCCGTGCTATTAACGCAAATAGTCTCAGGCTACAGAACCCGGCGGGCGTAAAGGACACATGGAGTTGTTATTTACAGACATAAAATATGCACGAAACCGTAGCTATACAAGCTTGGCTAACAGCCGTGCACTTTCTTACGCCACCGGCGTCGACAGTTCCTTATTTAAATGCAGAGTAAAGCACAGAACGATTAAAACATTGCCGCGGTTTCGAGCTATCGCAGGAATCGTACGTCATTAAAGTAAAAATTAAAAAAAAACCCAGAGCCCAGCGTCAGAAGGGCGATTTTTTTCCCTCAAAGCTGAGCCGCACCGTGGCGCGCCGGCACCGGGATCGCGAGCGCGAGAGTAAACAGAAAGGTAGTGCAAATGACGGCACACAGAGGCGAAAAATCAGTTTTTTTTGTTTGTTTTTCGGACGTCGGGTAACCCACGTCATCGACCAATGAGAGGCATTGCATTGTCCTTTGCCCTCAACTGCTTTCCTTGCACCGTGATAGCATCCATGAGATACGGAAAGAAGGGCGCGTCACCCTGACGCCTTTCCCTGCACCCCGTTAGGAACACGCCAGCCAATAGGTAAAAACAACAGGGAGGGAGACCTTGCGGTGGTTGCGCCGTGAAACATGAAATTTTTCGCTGCGTAGCGCGAGGTATTGCAGTGTAGCCCGTTCCCCCTTTGTGATAAAACAACAAAAGAGTGACAGCAACACCGGCTTCATAAGGAAACCAATCCAGTAGTAATGAACGTAAAACCATTGCGGAGCTGATACTCACATAACATTCCAGTATCTTGCAATCCGCGCGTGACGGGTTGCAAGCCTATTTGAGACTGATATTAGATTGCGGTGTCACATATCAATAAATAATTCGGGTTTCACACTTTTGGGGCGGCGCTGCAATGACGACTGGGAAATAGCAGTGGCCGTAGCTGGCGTTGTGATGGAATAACCGCATCTTTTGGCGCAGTGGAATGGACAAGCGAAACAGGCAGAAGTCGATATAACAGGTTGTTTTTGTGAAAATAGATACTGCCGCCCTTTGTGTACCCATTTCCGAATACCTCTATCTTAATTCGTTGTGCCCAAATTTGTGCGTTTGTGATGAAGAAAGAGAAGCCGTCTCTCGATTCGACAACATTGAAGCCGCGGATGATTTCTCGGTTTTCAAGTTCTTTGCCATCACCCTGCCTGGACGATGTGCTGGAGGTACACATCCTGAGCTCGCAGCTGCGCAAATACCTCAAAATACGCTTGCAAGAGGTTGTTGGGCTGCGGTTGTCTTTTCTTACACAAGAACGTTTTTGTGCGGTAATCATTGCTGATGTGCGTGTGTGTGTGTGATACTTGTGGTGGGCTGCTGTGGCGTTTGACTGAAAATATGTGATACGAGTGCTACCATAAAAGGGCACTGACACAAAAATTTTGCATCGGTTTTTTTTGCGATGAACCGCTAATGACCTACTTATCACGTGTGGAAACCTCATTTGCTCACAGCGTGCGACGGTTGTTTATTGAAACGCACCAGAGGTGACGTATAACGCACCATAAAACGCATGAAACGCACCAGAGGTGACAAACGACATCCAACTTGAACCACTGGAGCTGACCATTGCGAACGAAATACACAGCGCACGGAGCGCCATCAAGCCAGCACATACGGAGGAAACTGCTATTCACGACGTCCTTCGCTCCCACTCCTGCTATCCGACTTTACCAGCGAATGTTACAAGCGCCGAAATCAGCCTGGCCACAAGCAACAAAAGACCCAACACGCGCTTCAACCATACCGGAAGTACGAGCTTTCCGACACCCGCTGCTCCAGCGCGAGTCCAGCGAATGAAAAACATTACACTCGTGCAGGTAGCTACGTCAACGAGCAATGACATGGCCATCGCATGCCGCACGTCCGAGCCAGAAGGAACAAGATCCCCAGCACCCACGCTCCGATCGAGACTCACACGACAAACACCATTTTGTTCAAGAGGACACAACCACGATCAAGCGGACTCGGGACGAACGGCGCCTGCTTGTATTGGAGAGATAGCAAATATAGCATTCTAGAAACAACGGGCAAAAGACGAGGGCTTGAACGGTGACACGGGAACGGCAAGAATGGTGACGAATGAACGCGACCCAAACGAACGCATGGAATGCCCTAACGATAAAGTCACGCTTGCGACGCAAAGAAATGTAGGACCGAAAGGACGGTACTTACTACGCCCGCATCCCAACTACAACACATTCACTTCCGAAACAACAACAGCGAGTGCCAGCCCGGATTCGCAACGACTTTGATCAGCTATGTCACCCTACAAAAACGCCACGCTACCGCACCCTAAATATAAAGCCAAACGGATACCGCACCATCGGCAATGCACACGTCAATTCAAGCAACGTCCTTACCGCGCCGAACTATGCCATCCCTGCACAGCGCAGCTCGCTACCAGACAAATCGGACGTCTACGCTCCCAAATGCATCAAGCACGCGACGAGCAACACGAGCACAATCGCCGACGGAAGCGGTGCGACTAGCGCAACGCCATAAACACTGTCAAGTTCATGCGCGGCGAAGTGATTCCCATGGCACACACACAGTAAAATCAAGCAGATTTGAAATTCGCTGAACCTCAACGAGACCTATGCCCTATTCACGAAGTTTCCCGTATCCGGAACCACAAAAAACAAACGCCGGCATCGAGTGTGTGTGAATAGGCGGACAGTGATCTGGATGCGAACAGACGTCAGTCTATGCGAGCGCTTCATTGGGCCTTGGGGAAGGCACAATTCGGATTCGGAGAACGATTAGGAGAGTATCAGCGCACCTAGAAACGAAAACGGACGACGAAGCTGCCACCCGAAGACACGCATAAAAGCGCTGTTTACGGCCACGGCTGCACAGACAGAGCTGCACAGAACAGACAGCTCTCCAGAGCCCAACCCGGCCCAGACATCGTTGTTTTATTCCTGAGAACAAAAGGAGACGCCTAACGCAACGCGAGTGCTTACGTTCGGTTTTGCTCTCTCACATGTACGCACCTTTGCGCAGTAAGTCACCCTACGACAGTGCACCGTGTCAGACGTTATCTTCCTCTGTCGTGATCTATATGTAACCTTTGTGTTTCTAATCAATTAAACATTTTAAAGTTTTTTAGTCTTTCACTTGAGCTACTACCTAGATAGTGGAGATAGGTTGAGTATTCCTAATACAAATTGAGTACTCATGAATACAGATTGAGTACTCAAGACTACAGAAGGCTGAGTACTCATGAGTAGAGAAGATTGAACACTCATGGGTGCAGAGTGAGTACTTATGACTAAAGACTGAGTATGAATACTCGTGAGGACTAAAGAGTTTGAGTACAAGTGAGTACGATTCCAAATGAGTACGTGATGAGTGAGTACGAGTTAATTTGTGAACAGACGAGCTTTTTGAGTCTGAGTTTGATTGAGTGCAGCGTGAATGAAAAAAAAATTGTGATTGAGTTTGAGTGAGTTCTTTCTGTTTTGACGGCCTATTCCCTGCACGCATTCGCTTTACTGTCAATAAATGTGGATTTGGTGATTGCTTATTTGCGTTAGAGCTTACCTTACACTTTAAATTTATCCTAGACAATGTGCAACTACATTGACCCTTTACACCAAGGGCACGCTCTTATGCGTAAAGTTAGGCATACCTGTATTTATTTGAGATATTCTTGCATATTGGGGAATTTTTTGTTTTGACATTTTTTAGGCTACAAGCTCCTCGACAACGCCGCATGCAAGTGTATCCATCCTACATAAAAATTAGGCAACCGAATGAGTGCTCCGATGCGCTATGGCATATCATGTACTTGTCAATATCTTCTCGTAAATATGACAAAAGAATGTGCTTCGTAAACGTGCGCAGGTTTGTTTCATAAAACAAGGGCATATTTCAGCGGGCTTTTATTGTCCTTTTCGGCAACTTGTCACTTAAACAAGCTACCGTACATACTAAGGCCATCTTGTATAAATATTAGACACGACTGAGTGCATGTGTGCATTATGATTTAACATCAGCTGCGAAACATCCCGTATGAAATATGAGACACGGGTGAGCATTTTTACGCAAGGCATGGTTCTAGACGGACAATGGTCCCTGATTTGATTATGATTTTTAAGCGTTACGCACTAAATTTATATGTCTTTGACCAGTTCGGCAACATGCCATTCTACCACACACCATGCACGCTAGCTCATTCAGCGGAAGAATACTGCGCATTGGAATGGTCCTTTGGCTATACCTTATTTTTAACTGCTACACTACGTATGGGCAATGTCACCCAAAGAAGATCAATTATACATAAGGCATGCCTGTCCGTGTCAGAATATGTCATTTGTCCTGTGATATTATTCGGCCTATGAGGTTTGTAGGGGAAGCTACACCATCTACATTTAGCGCCATTATAATCATTACCCGCTTCCTGCCACTATCATAATCAAGCGTGGCCTGGCTAGGTCAGCAGTGCCACTCGCCCCGGAGTTGCAACGCGACTGCACTGCATGGGTGGTCGCCTGTCTACGCCACTGTCTAAGTTTTGGCCGGCCTTAGGCACATCAGCATCACCACCCGAGTCTGGTCCCTTTCCTACAGGTGATATATTTCTCTTATCCAGTTAGAGAACGTTCCCCCTGCCAGAGACATCATGCGCGTGTTGTACGTACATCTTTCCGAAGAGTGGAATATGTGAGTCGTCAATTGCCTGATAAATTGCCTTCAATTTCCAAATAACCAAGAGGCATTGTGTCACTCGCATGAGCCATTACGGACACAACACACTTTTTGATATTCACCCCATGTTTGCGTGAGAATTCTAGGCGTCCATAAGTACATTTTGTGTTCCAAGATTCTTTTAGCCACATTCCCCTCTCACTAGACACCATGACCGCGTAAGCCATCCTAGGTAAAATTGCATTTTACGCTACGCTCTACCAGCCAAACTCTACCACCGAGCGATTCCTTCGTGGCGTGCAGGCAAGAAACTCCCAATGCGGCTGGGAAGCGGGCAGGTTAACAGTGTACATGACGCCGATAATGGTTACCCAGCGTGCGGCTGTATGGTTTTGTCGTCTCCTTCCGCGATGTTTTTTTGGGCCTGTTTTGGTATAGCTTCGCGTCCATTGCGCACTTCCTCCACCAGCTTGCCCCAACTTGTTCGAAATTCATTTCGTCTGCAACCGGCACCCACGGAATTAAGTGGTCATACGGCAAAGGTGCGAAAAGGATTGGTTAGCAGGGTGGGAAAACTATATGCAGAAACCACATACAGACATACGCCCATTCGGCGGCGCGAGCGCTTACCCTCCGCTCCCCCGAGAGTCACCGTTCCGTGTGGTGGTTCGAACCCAAGGACCGAATGGCCAGTTATGGCGAAGTGACTAAGTCTTATCGCCTAGCTCGACGGACAATGCCGCCCTCCCCACCCGGCACTCAGTCGGGAGGAGGCCGTCATCCTAAGGCAGCTACAGACGGGCTCACTCCCCGCCCCGGCAGTTCTACACGTGCTTCACCAAGAACTCTATCCGAGTGGTGTGTGCAGTGTTTGCTGAGTGGGTCCGGCCAGACCAATGGCACATCATGTGGGACTGTGCCAGGTTCCCGACCGAAGCTACCTCCAGGACATACCCGCCCGAACTTCAAAGTGCAGTGCAGTGTACAGACAAGGACACTCAACTATGGGCCGTCCAGCAGGCCCGGGGTGCGCTCGAAAAGCACAAGCCTCACGACCCTCCACAAACGGGCCAAACTGGGGCATTGCAGAATAGGGCATAACCCCGGGTCGACGATTGGCCAACGTCACGACGCTCAAACCGTCGGTTGCCGGCATTTAATAAAGTTGCTCCTATCCTATCCTATAGACATTTGACACAAGAGAAATGCTACCCTTTGGCGAACTGCTTGCCACGAACGAGACTCCGTTTTCCAAACTGTCGAATACCAATTCGGTTGCGTTTTAAACAGAATTAGAGATTGTGAAAGGAGCAACTGGTTTTGATAAAAAGCAATTATAAAATTTCTCTTAGCTTTATCGCAATTCTCAAACTTACTTAACTAAATTCTTTAAATCTGAAGTAATGGGAATCACTAGGTTCACATGCGAACTGTTTCGCTGTCTGCTCTTGTGTCGCGCGATGGTGTGTGGCCACGAGGAGCACAGCAGTATGTCTCGGTTCCACTGCATCATTCTTTGAAAGATGCTCCTCTACGTTTGCTTTCTGCCCATGCACGGCCGGGACCACAACAGCTGCATCGTCGGCCCGCGGGCGGGCTACAGCGGCTGCATCCGAAGTGTAGCCCGGCCGGCGCCGACGCTCCTGCGTTGGGTACACCGCCATCGCGAATCCCAGGTTACTGCTGGAGGAATCGCTGGTTTCAGTCATCTTACAGCCGTTTGTGTGAATTCAACTGACGTGGCATGGTAATTGTTGCAGGTGTCGTTTACAGCTTTGTTTTCCAAACACATTCAAAGCATAGATTGTAGCAATTTTTTCGGGGTTCTCTTTTGACACCTCGCCTAACTTGAACTTCAAAATACTCCTCAGAATTACGTTACATACAACACAGCATCATACCAAAAATGCAATGGTCCAGAATTAAAGCGTGCCATAATTGGGAGTTATTTGTTGGCGTTTTCGGCTAATTTATAAGTTCCATAGACCATTTTGGTACTGAAATTAAAACACGAAAAGAGACAAGACAAGGGAAACGACCAACACCTTGTGTTGTCGTTTCCATCCATTCTAACCCTTTCGGTAACATGGCTTTTCTACGAACCTCCATGCACGCGGTCACAAAAGCGCGCGCTGGTGAAAATATGGTATAATGTAGTACATGTTTGGCTTTTGTCGTGTATTTTTAGCACCCAAATATCACAAAGGCAATATTCAACTCGAATTAGCTTGCAAGTATACGGAAGCCGTTCCGGTGTGAAGTAAGGACATTAATGTATCTGGAATTTTTTGGTAGCTAGTAATTTTTATGCCCCCACAATTCCTCTGGAACATGGTCTTTCATGACTGAACAGGCATTCCTAAGCTATCGCGAGTAAAAACTTGCATATTGAGCGCTCTAATGCATTTCACCCTAGCGTCAACTTCTGAATGTTCCCCTAGCAAACATGCCTGATGGATGAGACTTTATAACACGGTTCGAAGCTCTAAGGGCATAGTCAGGTATTCTTTTGTTTTGGAATATTTTGGCGTAAAGAATAATTTTATATTCCCTGTAAATATTAGGCTAGCATCCTCCCTCCAATAGGGATCATGCACGCGTAGAAGTTATTCTATATTTCAGTGCTCTTTTCTGGAACCGCTTACGAAAGAAAATTCCCAAATATCAACTAGGCATTATGCTGAATAGATTAGCCATCTTAAACAAGCACCGGTTCTTGTGATAAATATGATGTATAAGTGCTTTATGTTCAGAGGTTTGGGAAACTTGTTTCTTCCAACATCCGTTTAGCAAACATGCCCCTTCCACAAGACATAATGCAGGAGTTCGTCATCCTGCAAATCTACGCCTTAGTTCAGTACTTTTTATATGTGTTATATAAGGCATCCGAATATCACCCAGGTGTTACAATACGTTGATCAGACTAATACCCATTGCCGGCTTGGCTGCGTAAAATTATGGCATATTTGTGTGGGTGTACGTTTGTTTGGTAATGAGTGATTTTTAGATACCCAGCTGCTTTTAGATGACATGCGCTTCCCTAAGGTAACCTGTATTCTTAAGCCAACCTGTGTAAAAATGCGGCATTGTTGAGGGGCCGTATGCATTACCGCTTATCACTAATTTGTAAATATCCTCTACGAGTGAACCTTTTCGATGAACCGTTTTACAGAAGGCACACATGCCTGTTGGATCTCGCGGCATATTGGAGTAAAATTGATGGTGTCGGTAACTTTTCTGGAACGTGCACCTTCTGCGAGACTTGATGTACACCCAGTATATTATGCTAAACCTGTGGTATTGTTGAGTGTTTTTTACGTTACGAAATATATTGAACCTTGAAAACATACCTGCTGAGTGTTTTATCTGGCGTAGTCATTACACGTACTGCAGGAATTTCTTTGAAAGATCATTGCACATTTTTGCGAGCTTTTTTTGCAGTAGTGGTTATTAATTGCGGTCCGATATCTCTTCATGGTTCGTGTCCCTCGTGGATACAAGATGCACCAGCCTGGCCATCCTTTGTAAAAATATGGCATATGTATGTGCAAGTTTTCGTCATGGATTCTTTTCAAATTCACAATATTCGCTACGCACTAGGATATACGAATACTCAGTTACATACATGGTATACGATACTTTGTAAAAAGAGGGAAATCTTCAGTGCATGTTTTGTCGGGAAGTGTACTTTTAATATTTCCACATCTTATGGGGCAGCATGCAACATACGCAAGACAAAAAACACATCTAGGCCAAGCTGAATAGAAATATGGGAGTGTTAAGTGGTCTTTTCCGTCGTGGTCAATCTTCAACTTGCATTTATTGCCTGTTCATTACGCCATAAGGAGCAATTATTTTACACAAGGCACTAGTTCCTGTAGAAAATCAAGCTATATACGGCCGAGGCATTTTTTGAAAGAGATAATGTTTATGTTCCGGGATCTCACCAAACAACATGTCCCTCCCACAAAACATCAAGAACGCGTAGGCCATCCCGTAGAAAAATAAGGTATAGTCGAGTGAAATATTTCACTATGGGTGATCTTTATTATCGTAATATTGTTTAGTCCTCACTTCGCGGTTATGAGCGTTCATACAGACGCCATTCTTTTGTGCTTCAAATTTTATGGTTACTGTTCATGTTCCCACATCTCTTTCTCTGTATTTACCTTCCACGAGAACTCACGAACAGGCGCACGTCAGAGATCCCCCTGGCGGTGTAAATTAAACCGGAGCCCTGCACAACGGCTAGCCTCGTCAGCTGTGTTGCGTCGGCGTATTACAACGTAGAATGAATCAGTCAGAAGTAGTGAACACCTAGTGCATCCTGTGTAAAGGCATAGCAAAGTTGGGTGCTTTTTCGCAGTACGGCCTCACCTGAACTTCCAAAGCTGCCGTAGGCTATATGCTACAATTCAAAGCCGAACTACAGGCAGAAAAATGTTTTCCATAAAGGATCTCTTGTTTAAATGAATTGTTTATTTTATTTGTAACTTTTGTTACAATATAATTTTAGGCGCCACGTTACTTCCACAAAGTGCCATGTGCCTGTGATCTATGTGGTATAAACATTTGGCATAGTGAAGTGGTTTTCATCACGGCTTACCTGGAGCTTCCAAATTTTCTCTATGGATGGAGCCACAAGTATATTAGTCATTACATTGATGGCACTCTTTCTTGAGTAAAATGATTCGCGTATTGGTGCAAATATTTGCGCTTTGGCTAATTGATACTTACGGCTCATCTTATTCACAGTGTGAAAGGGCAATGAAAGTGTCTTGTTTACTTTTCAAAACACCATGTTTTTCTACATTATGACTTTTCAAGTTGGAAGCTGGTTTGAGTATATTTCAGCCCAAAATTAGGCGTTTTAAAAACGTGGTTGGAAATGTTATACCTGAGGAAACATTACAAAATATATATATTTTTCTTACCAATCTTTTTTGTGTAGAGGGTTAAAACCCTGAAAAAGGCAAAAACACGTGTTGTTCTGGCCTGGAGTGATATGGCTCAAATGTTCCATTATTTATTTATTTATTATTTATTAGAGTACCCTCAGGGCCCTTAGGGCATTACAGAGGGGGTGGGTACAACATTTCATAACACACAAAGGAATAAAAAACAAGGAAAAAAACAAAGAAAAGAAACAAATATCAGAAGCGCAAATTACGAAGGCAACATAAATCAACTGAAAAAAAAAGGAATGCGTTTGTAGTAAGAATTCAAGCATATAAAAGACAAAGATAGATAATGGAAAGCGCATAGAGTTACAAAAATTGCTGAGAAACTGCAGTCTTAAACAACAAAGGGTCTGTTATTGTTACAACGGAAGAGGGAAGGTGGTTCCAATCGGCACACGTTTTCGGTAAGAAGCCTGCTGAAAAGAATTTCGTGCGGCAAAATGGAATGGCAACCTTATGCTGGTGATCAATGCGTGATGAGTGGTACGATGGTTGTGAAATCAGGTCTCGCTTCATTGATGGGTGGTGAAAAAAATATCTTATGAAAAAAATGAAGTCGCGCCAGTTTCCTCCGGACAGTTAAATTGGGTAGGTCAAGGTTAGATTTCATTTCTGATATGCTAGCAGTACGGGAATAATTAGAACAAATGAACCGAGTTGAGCGGTTCGGAACAGATTCTAACGCGTTGATTAGATTGTGCTGCGCGGGATCCCATATAGCGGACGCGTACTCGAGCTTTGGGCGAATTAGTGATCGGTATAGTAGAATTTTAAGGGACAGCGGAGGGCGAGAAAAGTTGCGGCGCAAGTATCCGAGCGTTTCGGTTAGCGTTATTACAGATGTAGGTAACATGCGTGTGCCAAGATAGGTTTGTTGGTAATGTAAACGCCGAGGGTACTTATATGAAGAGACATGCTGGAGGGGGACTGCGTTAATTCTGTAGGTACAAGCGGGAGAAATAGATCGCCGGGTTATTGCCATGCACTTAGATTTGTTAGAGTTGAGTGTCATAAGCCATTTATTGCACCAGGTTGAGACAGTCTCCAGGTCTGCCTGTAGGAGTTGGTTATCTGATTCGTTGGTTATTTCGCGGTAAAGGACACAATCGTCTGCAAATAGCCTTATAGAGGAGTTAATACTGTCGGGGAGATCATTAATATATATAAGGAAAAGTAAAGGGCCTAAAACGGAACCTTGCGGTACGCCAGATGTTACTTTAGAAAGAGGCGAGTTATAGTCATTAGTTGTTACAAACTGAGTGCGATCACTCAGAAAGCATTCAATCCATTTAAAAATGTCCGGGTCAATGTTTAAGGCACTAATTTTCAGGAGGAGTAATTGGTGAGGTACTGTATCGAAAGCCTTTTGAAAGTCAAGAAAAATGCAATGCACAAGTGAGCCGCGATCTAAAGCTGATGCTATGTCATTAGTAAAATAAAGAAGTTGGGTTTCGCATGAGTAACTTTTTCGAAATCCGTGCTGGTAGGGAGTAAAAAAGGAGTTTGATTCTAGGAAGGAAACAAGGTTGGAGTAAATTTATATGTTCTAACATTTTACAAGGAACACTGGTTAGGGAAATTGGTCTGTAATTGAGAGGAGACTGTGTGTTACCAGACTTGTGCAGAGGGACCACCTTCCCCACTTTCCAGTCAAGCGGCAAAGTGGAGCTCTGAATAGATTGCGAAAAGATTAGGGACAAATAAATTGATGAATACAGTGCAGTATATATTAGAAACTTCGAGTTGATTTTATCTACGCCACAAGAAGAGGATAACTTAAGGTTGTGAAATAAATGTTGCACTACAACGGCATCAACGGTCACAGGATACATAGGTAAAAAATCACGACTAGGCATTTGTGGCAACGCAGATGCAGAACAATTCGAAAAAGAAGTAACAAAAAAATCATTTAATGCAATGCAACAGTCTTCACAGCGAACTGGCTGCCCGTCTGAGTGCGTAAGCGGAATGTTTTTCTTTTCACTAGGTTTAACAGTTTTCCAAAACTAAATGGCATTGTGCACGTTTTGCAGAACAAGCGGTTACAAGAAAAACGCAATGTGCTCATAAAAAACGTTGGCACAGCTGAGGCTGAGGTGAGAGTTGTGGTTTGAACAAAATGAGTGTCCTTACGCTCAGTACAGATGTTAAACCAGTGAAGCAGGGCGCTCTGGAAGGATTGCGCCCTGCAATTGGCATCACTTCCAGTTTTGCGATTGGCCACACTTCCAACCACTTATCAAAAAAAAAAAACAGGTATCACTACTTTTTTCGTGCAAAAATACAGGATTTTTAGTTGCTCTTCCGCGTTGTAGGCTTCAGATGTTCGATGCAATACTGTGACCTAAGCTAGTTAACCACACAGATCGGCAGTGAGGTCCGGTCATGCCGGGGAATTTCCCGGCGAAAATATTCCTTGAGCGGAACTCTTCCGCCAAACCATAAGCTAGCAAGGCTTCACAGCCGTGAAGCCTTCCTAAGGCCCAACATCGCCGCTCCAGGAGGGCGCGTATAAATCAGCAAAAGGTGATTTGCTCGCTCTTGTTGTTGCACGTTATCCAGTGAAAACGTAGCTCCTGAAGCTCTCTTTGTTGTAATAAAACACCCCTGCAGTAACATTAGTCCTCACGCTCTTAAAAAATAAACACTAAATGAAATGCAGAAATGCTGTTTTTTGCGAAGATGTGGAATTGCTACAGTGAATCTGTAGGCCATACTTGTTGTCTAACATTGGTATCGCCAGCGGACAATGTGCTCGTTATTTTTGAAAAATTCATGGATAATCGAACGGAGAGATTTGAATCATCGCCAATATCCACCAATTCTCGCTCTACTTTTTCCCAGTAAACGGCCGGTGTCTGTTTCAGATAGCTTACTTTATAAAAAGAACCTAGCGCTGCGTTAAGCCTGTTGCGCAAACTGTCAAATATTCATCGGTGATAGCGAGGAGGTAAGTTTGTTAAGCTGGTGGGGTGTTGGGGAATAGGCAAAGGCCACTGGAAAGTAACTCAGCCTCATACAAATAAGAATTGAGGGAACCGACACATACCGGTGATGTGTTAAACCGCACGATTTTCGCATGCACGTAATTTCAGTGTTGAAATACCACCTTCTATTTTTAGCCTTGGTAATGCACACAAAGCAGTAAAAGGTACCAGAGAAGCGGATTGCCAATGTAGGCTGTCAATGACAGACCGCGACAGCCTGAAATCATCGACCAGCAAAAACGCCGCGCTAGCAGCCATCGCCTCATTTGCTCTCATTCCCGTTTGTTTTCATTCCTTCGTTCTTGGTCGACACGTGGCTTTTGCTTTGTGGGAAATCATGTTTTCTGGCGCAGTAGATGTGTGAAGGTTCATGCTGCACCACACCGGTTTCCTGTACCTTGATAGACGTGATTGTTTGCGGTTGTTTATGGTAACATTATTTTGAACCTATTTGCTTTCACGTTCAAAGAAACATATATTAACTCTTTTAAGGAAACGATACACTTCCAAAATGCACAATAAGTGCACGGCAGATAATCATTAGAATATTTTCACAAAAACACCTAATTGCAATAACCTATTTTGTGCAGAAAGCAATGCAATCATTTTTTTTATTTCTATAATATGTGTACATCAGTTTTGCTTGTATTTGCAGATTGTACGAATTCCGTCCCCGGAACAATGCGTAAGTAATATTTGTCAATACCATCGAACCGAAGCTAGGTTTTTAGTTTTATGCCCTACTTGGAGGGAATTTGCAGCGAATACATTTTTTAGATGAGCAAAACCCAAATTGAAGGGACTTTGCAAGCAAGCGAAGTAAAGAATGCTACCTAACTGAACACTTTCAAGGCACGAAGAAACGGGCGTAGGTCACAGTAGCATGAAGTCAATAAACACATTCCTGGACTGTGAAGTGAAATAAAAAAAATTCTCAGAATAGTAGTCACTCTGCAATTGAAATAACTGCCGTGTGTGGGGCAACGTCATACTCGCCAAATGCTGCTCTCTCTGTTTTCGTTTAGCCCTATTTATCTTTCTATGATTTCCTCTTTTTCTGGATCTCTGAGCACAACCCATTCAGGTAATAAGTGCTGCCTCTTACGCAAGTAACAATCCGGGAAGCCCGAGAATCTGAAACAGACCGATTCACGTATGCGGCGAAGGCTCGTGGTACACTGCCAGCACTCCATCACAAGAAATAGATTACGCTACCCTGGTGTAGTAGTCCATCGTCACCTGGTATGACTGGCCAAAGCAAATTTCGACCCTCAGTCCGCAGCAGCTGCATTCTCTACGGGCCAACTTTGGAACCTGACCCTCGCAATGTTCAACGCACGAGCCGTGTCTAGGAAAGGAAGCTCAGATGTACAACTAGAGCAGCTCTGAGACATTACATATATTATCAAAAAATATTATTATACATAACAATAGTTCCTTTATTTTCTCTCTGGAATTGATGGGAGTACACCGAAAAAACAATGCGGGTAAAAAGAGAAAAAAAAACGAAAAAATACGGCTTGACTTGTTTCTTACTCCACATTGAGAAAATGCGAACAGATGCAAAGAAAAATCAGCAAACAAGTTAGAATACGTCGTTCACATACACCTTGCACAGATATAAATAAAACTTATACACTATCAAATACAATAAAGAACAAGTGATTGTTTGAACAAAAAATGTACGACTAGAAAAACTGCCTTTCTCATTCCACATATTGGTC
>JABSTR010001010.1:0-100000 GCA_013339765.2 Haemaphysalis longicornis
TCATTATTCATCCACATATTACATACTGCATCTCATGCTGGGGCAATACATACGACACTCACCTTAACCCATTACAAATAATACAAAATCAGCTATTCGAATTATCTCATCAAGCACGTACGGCGCGAATGCTCACTCATTGCTTTGTTCAAATAAGAGTTTGTCTGTTTCCAAACTGGGGAGTTATAACCTAGGTATTTTTTTGTTTAAGGGCTTCGCAATGAGTTTCCGTGTTTCTCTTTTTTGCCGCTAGTCTTGTTAATACTAACACAAGGTTGCTTTTAAGCACAATTTCATTTTACCGAGAGTAAAAACTAACTACGGCAACAGACGTGCACGTCTCGGCTATATGTCTATGGAATTCTATGCCACCCGCCATTAAGTCTTCTAACACATTGCACAAATTCAAAAAAGATTTTAAAGTGCTACCTGATGTCCCTGCCTCAGACTTAACCAAGATTGTTCCTGACGCTTTGTTTTTCAGTGTTTTGTTTTCTAAATTGATTGTGTATAGTTATTGCTACCATGTAAATTACTTATGACTCTGCTTTACATCATTCTTGTACACATCCCTCTTTTCATTTGCTGCTATTATACAGTGTATTTTGTGTATCTTCGCAGGAGGTCCCGCTACAGTCTTTGACCTTGGGACCTTCTGTATATAACCCCAGGTATCATTTGGAGATATTAGTAAATTGATGATTGATTGATTGATTTAGTTGGCCATTTTCAACCTCCGTTATACTTGTGCTTTGATGAATGAATACCAGAAAATTACAATGAGAGTGTGGATCACGTGATGGTTTTTGTACAAATCTTTGGGTTTTGTTGACCTGGCCAATCAGCGTCCCGCTGTGTGTTTGTAGGTCCTCAAGGTGTAATGAAATCGAAAAGTTTGGTGTTCTTGAACAGCCAGGGGTGGAGCTAGAAAGTCGATTTAGGGAAGCTTGAGTCAGGTCCGTTGACCGAACGAGAGGGAACGAGGAGCCCTCGTGAGTTAGATATGTTTAGCTGAGATCATTTAAGCATTTCTTTGTTTTTTATGTGAACTTAGTATATCAGGGGCGCAGATAGACATGTCCGGCCCTTGCCGGTGCTCGCTTAAAAAATTCGTCTCGGGGGGGCGTTTCTTTGGATTTTTTTTTATATTATAGGCAATGCACGGCCGGAGGGGTTCATATTCGTGTAATAAACGTAGTTCAATGTAAGCTTTAATTTTACCACTTTATTTCGCCTCAGGATCATCCGACATCGTATTGTAATTTTTAGAAATGAAATGTAACCCTATTGTAACGACACGTTCCCATGTTCGAAGTGAAACTGCAAGGCGTTCCTTTCTCAATAAAGGAACTTGTAACAGGAACTCGTTTCAAAATTGGAAGGAACAAAGAACGAGCTTTCGTTCCTGTTTTAGAGGAATGTGAACAACAGTGGTCCAATATTCGCGGAAGGTGCGTCCAATCGATGGTCAAACCTTGAAAGACCCAAATAGCAAACGAAGAATGAACCCATGCGACTATTTTTCGCGCACTAGTAAGCGCCTCTACGAACGATCAAAATGTACGAGGCCGATACATGGTTTATGATATAAAGGTATTCTTTTGTACCCGTTCTTCACGATCGGTGCATGTATTATCCAATCCTTGCAATTTCCAAGTAACCGATTTTACATATTGGAACCTCGTTTTAGCGCACGCGCCGTCTGTCCAAATATCTGAGCAGAGCTTTTTAGTTGGCCAACTCGTCTACAGGAAAATGCATTAGACGTTTGGCCGAACGCCGACGGTCCCAGTAAGAAAGCCGTCACTTTATTAACCGTTATTCAACGGCAGGCGAAGACCGTGGCATGACTTTGCGTAATGCCTACAGCCCGAAATTTTTGCCGATACAACGGCGTCTTTGCAACGCCCCCCCCCCTCCCCTCGCATACCCTACTGGGTGCTTGAGGCTTTGGACGGGGAAGAGACTATTACAACGGGAAAGTGTATTGTTCGATGGCTCATTTTCTTTTTTTTTAGTTTCAGTGCGAGGAACGATCATATCATCGCCTCGACGGCTTTCCGAACACTGTCAAAAAATACTCGCGTCAGGCCGCTCACAGAAACATCGGCTCGCGGCAGTAGGGATCCCTGCGCTGCCATGCGAAATGGCGAATACAGTAAAACCGCCACGGGAATGGCGCGGAAACGAGAAGGGTTCAATCCAAAAAATTCAGTCCTCAATAATATAAGCGACTGTTGCGCATGTATGCATATTGGGGAAGTTTTACGGCATGCTTGAAAATTGGTTCACGTTTGTATTCTTACCCTAGCCAAGGAAATTAATAATATTAGATGCATTCCCACTCCCCTTTCTAGACGAATATGCATACACACAACGTGATGGGGAAAGATTAAAAGAGACGCTGTCTTCCGCTACCCGAAGAAGTGTTTAAATACTATATACTTCTAAAAAATCTATTTGACGTTCTACTTGGATGTCGACATCTATCAACATGCTTGCTTCTGGTGGTCCTCACGACAATCAGAAGTACATAACTCTTTTTCATGCCTGGAATGCTATAAGTACATAACTCTTTTTCATGCCTTGAATGCTATTCGAATGTATTCTATACACAAGGACCATGCACTTCTTGCTCCGCAATACGCTGCTCTGTTCCAACAAGCAGAGATTTCTGGGGGAAAAGTAATGGTAACTCAGACAGCCTATATACAATGGTGCCGCTATTGCGTGAATGAGCGCAATTTTTTTTCAGTGTTTTGCAAAAAACGTTTTCAGTGTTCTGACACTTTTTGTTACAACAACATTTTTTTTTCATTGAAAAGGAGTTGACTGAGTTACGAAAGCCTAGGGCATTGATAGTGAACCAATATGTTGTTTTCGTGGCCCCTTTAAAAGTGGTTTGAGCCCTTCCTTACGAACAGCACCCAACGCCTAATTTTACTACATGTACAATTTCTGCAAGATGCAGGGTCTCTCACGCATCTCTCCGGGATCCAATGGTGTTGCTCTAAACTATATGAACATCTGACAAATTTGAAGCGGACATTAACTTCTTACTCTTTCTCTTGCGGTTATGGAAAAGCATTAATAATAAGAACAAGTTCAAAATATCAGTAGCTTGACGTAATATTCTAGATTAACATGGAATTCACACTTGCAGCTCAATACACCAAAAGCTTGCAAAACACAAGGGTTTCCTCGCGAAAATTTATGTATGGCTCAACCAAAAACCTAAACTACTAGAATACCCCATATTTCCACTAATTGTAGTATAAACCAGACATATTTATTGCAAATTTTATGTTCCCTATAAAGCCAGTTCATACATTTTCTCGGCAAAAATTATAATCAAAATACGAATTAATCTCAGTAATAACCTACCGCTGAAAGTCCGAAGCAAATTCGAAGCTACTTCAATGTGTTTTGAGCTGCTCCACTGTTCCACAGTGCGCCTAATTTTTATTGGGAGTAATACGCCTTGTATCGCGTTCAACAATCACCTTTTAATGGAATACCTTTAATCTCCGGAACCAATAAGGGCGCATCTCCTCCACTTTCAGCTATTACGAGGTGCACGAAGGCACCTTTTGTCGCGCTTATTACCGACCACTGTTCATTTTCTAAAGCTGTGTCTTCCCTGTGTTTCCACTGTTCCTTTCTTTAAATTTTCTAGGTCATTTCCTTTTTAAAAAAAACGTTCCTGTGGAATTTTCAACACTTTTAAATAATCCGCTACTATAGAAATGTGGTAGGCGGATGCTCCTGGTACCAGAATTAATTTTAGAAGCCCCTCGAAATATACTTTCTTTTTAGTGGGTCCATTACACATTTACAGCGCAAATCTCTCTAGGAAAAAATTCTGTAAAGCGTGTTCGAAATCTCGCTTTCGTTTTTTCTGTCTTTCTCATGCAAAAACATGAATTAGCAACCTCTTTTCTTCCAGAACGGGTAAGTTTGAGCGCGGCCGTTTCACTTGGATAGCTCCACAAAGTAACAATAGGGTCTGTCTCGGAACGCTTCAGTAATTTTCTCTCCACACCCTATCCCGAGCGCGTTCTGAGAACACTTCGTACATTCAGTGGCGTTTCGATGTCTTTTTCGCTTCACAGTGGTGGCGCGACAAGGTATATTTTAACGGCTGCGACACTATGGCAGCACCTTCAAAACTCTAGCATCACTGGTGAATTGTCATGTTTATTTGGGGAAATTAGCATCGATTATGGCCGATTGAGCAGATTGAAGACGTCGGCTTTGAAGGGAAAGCGATGTTTAAGATAAAAGTACACGGCTAGGTAGCCTATCATTCAAAGCATCTCTATTAAGCGTTCTGACTGATCTTCTAAAGCTAATAAAGAAGCCGTAAAGCAAAGTAAAGAAGCGAGCAAAAGTAAAGTACGCTATAGAAGGCAGTCGCGTGTATGCCCCAGGCTACACAGTGGTCGTGTCAACTTCGCGTATAACTTGCTACTGTTTCATCGCGAAGTGATTTATAAATCCTCAATGAAACATTTAAATCGCTTCGCCCTAGCAAATATTTTCAATGTATTTTTCGTATCATTCCCAAGCTCTCACAAACTTAGAGAGGTCCTCGCTAAGGTTGTTTTGCTTTTTGCCACTTTCTTCAGTGGTTCGCATCGCTACGTGCATAATCACCGATGTCCTTCGGTGTCTTCGCGCTGAGCCATCGTGCGTAGAGGTGACAAGCTATGCGGATAACCTTCATGTTACTCCAAGCATGGCAACAGCAGTAAGGGATGTGCGGGACACGGTTATTTAGGCGGAGAGCCACCAGAATGGTCGGTACTGTGAAGTTTTTTCCGGAGTGACACGTTGGGCTCATGACAATTGTATGTACTGCATTTTGCAAAAAAACGCGGCATCCCTGTTTCGGAGATATTTCTGCGTGGTCTGGCCTGAACCTCGATATCATATTCGGTCCAACTTTTGAAATAATGACACAGCTGTGACAGCATAGCTACACGCAAGAAATGCCTATTTTGTTCACAAAATATTTGTACTAATGTGGCTCTTTGGGAAAATTTTGTTGGATGTAGTTGTCTCTACCTTACGCCCCCGCTCTCGTGTAAAAACGTATGTGTGTCGCATGTGGAAACACGCGGCACAGTCTGTCTTTAGAGCAAGCATCTTGAGTTTCGACTCTGAGGACTTGTAACCCTGCGTCTTCTCCACCCCTTTCAAATCTAAATATTTTCCACTGAATGCCAATTAAAGGAGATCTCCTAAAATATTAACTTTTTCTTTGTTTCGAAATCAACGTCCACTCCACCAGGCAACCCTCTACACCTCTGGCATTTTTTTCAGACAACGTCCTTGAGATCTTCTTTCCTGCATCCGCCCCACGCATTACTACTTGATCGTTGTGAGTAGCGTAGTCACATGGACGGAACTAACTCACCTTGCTTGCCTCCTCGAATCCCCGTTCTGTTATCTCCGGTGTGTCCAGAAGCACAGCATATCTGGAACAAGGCAGATCAAGCTTCCCGGCGTTCTCCTGGAATCGCCAACAGCCGCCGTTGCTGAAATATATCCTGGCAGCAGTCGGCTTCTAAACGGCCTAAAACACGTCCGAATGACATGAACCACCGGATGGAGCTGGTCGACACTACTGGGGTCGTCAAACTTCGCGCACGGCACTCGCAAATCTAAGGACGCACGAACGCTTTTTCAGCGGCGGACATGGCATATGGAAGCACGCCGTAGGTCTCCGCCGTCGTAGCAACACGGGCGCGAAAGGGCGAGGCAGCGCAATTGAATGAGAGACGCTGGCGCGAGCGAGCGAGTGAACCCCGCCTTCTTTCGCTCCGCTCGGCCTGGTACAGCTCTGGAGCTAGCAGACCGCTATCGGCCAAGCGTGACGAGTCGTCGCAGCTTAGCCGCCGTAGGCCGACTCATGCATTCATCCTCTCTCGCCTTGTTTAGGTGTCGTCCGCCAGGGGGAGCGATGCTGCATTGTCGCGCACGGCGCTCTAACTATTCGGAGCGTGCCCTAGCGCTACCTAGCGCCAGCACCGGATATCCTCCCGGCCGCTGGCCCGGGCCATGTGCCGCCACGCGTTTCGCTTGTCACTCGGGGGTCTTTTTTCTTCCTTGGTGTCTTCTCTCCTCTGTTTTGACAGCGTGCCCGCTCGGCCGAATCGTCTTGATTCTGGAAGAGCCTGGACGACTGTCCTCCTCGTATAAACCTTCGTCGACCTGCCCTTTGCTCGCGCCGAAGAAGTGGACCCATTGTTCTCTCTCTGGCGTAACAACGCTCGAGACTTCCGCAGCTATACGAGCGGAAGGACAATTTGCAGCGTCGTAGGTGCTTGCTCCCGTTTCAAAACCATCTCGCTCTTCTTTCTCCCTTGTCTTTATTTCTCTTTCTCTCTTTTCGCCGTCCTGATCTCCTGTCTCTTTCACACTCACTCCACTCGTATCACGATGTCTCGCCCTCCCAGCTTTTGTTTCGGTAAACGAGCGCGGAGGAGGTACTGCGCGGGGATTATTCCTTGCTGCTTGCTTGTCCGCGTTCTTCGGGAGCACGGGGCGTGACGACTCTGCGATTCGTTTCCGTAACGCACCCCTCTCGCCCTCTCTTGTTTTGTTTTTTTTCCCTCTCGCCATCACTACCCCCTTTCCTGTCCTGTGTGTGTCCCGGGGCGCTTGAGCAGCTTAAATTGCAGCGCACGTACCTCCGATAAACACGGTACTTTCGTGTGGACACGTTGGCCTTTTTCATCGGCTTGTCAAATGTTTCCACAGCTCGGCCAACTACAGTTGCGAGGTTACTGAAGACGAACAAACGCCTCTTCTGCCTGCCCTTCCATCCTAGAAAATTGAAAACTTCATCTGAGAAAATTTGAGACTTGTACGTTCGATAAATGGATGTGGCATGATCCGTGAGAACGCCCTACACTACTTGCATTCATAAAATTTCACGGATTGTATGGTATGCGATACGTTCACCAAATACACGTGTGTTAGCCGTAACCTTCAAATTATTGTCAAATTGCTTAAATTGTTTAAACCGACCCTTTCGAATCGAACACATTCACGTCTATTAATTTTCACAAACGAAACTTCTTTGAATTAACGTTGTAGTTGCACAGTCAGTGACCGCCAGAGACAGCGGCTACCTCTGGCTACGTCACTAGGTAATGAACAGTTGACAATTCCGTAGCCACCACCTTGACTCTTTATTTGGTTTTCACGTATAGTTAACCACGCTGTCGGAGGAAGTGGGAGGTTTCCGGAAGGGGGTTCACTCAAGCGGCCCAATATTTTTAAGTGTACACGACTTCGCTTTGCCCTCTATGTAATTTCACCACAGCTCCTTGGCATCCGATACAAAAGAATTAAGACGTAATATGTTTGTTAAAGGGTCCGGTTACGCCCACTGCTTGGCATTTCTTTGTCCGGGTGAAGCCTGCAGCAGTTTTGTTATGAACTGTTTTATCTTCCTTCATGTCAATATATTCCACTCTTTTCCTTTCATAAGCTCAGTTATCTCGTGTTGCTCAGTGACCCCTTACAGAGTGAGAACTGACCGAATTTGGGTTCAATTTATGTTGCAGCCCTAGTGAAGTGCTCAAATTGCCGTGGCTTGTTTTCTCATCGGAGACTGGAAAGTGAAACCCGTGCGGGAACCTTAAGTATGCTTTTGTATTTCATAACTTTGGTTCTCGTGATATATTGTTCTGTAACGTCATCTCTGTGAGGTACTGGAAGCTTTATTCAAAGTGAGCGCACAACCTCATGGATTCCCTGTGTAAAGGGCCACTTATAAGGTCAGCGGCCAGACACCCCAGGCCGCGCGTGTGAAAGGAAAGATCCCCACCGCTCGGTCTAGAGGCATTGCACAGCCAACGCTACGCTGTGGTCGCCGCAAATTCGACGCGGCGCGTTCGGGAGACGGCCTGTCTGGATGGAGGAATGCCGCGGGTATAATCCCCGCCAAGTTCTCAGAATTGTCGACGTGGCGGACAACGGAAGGGTAATTATCGTCGTCTGATTACGCAGCGGCTTTTCCCCGAGACCCCATTGTCGTGCGCCGTAGTCGGAACAGCTAGCTTTCGGCAGCCTCTGCTTTTCGCTCCCCCCCCCCCCTCTCTGGGTCGAGCGTGCTTCCGGCTTTTGACCAGAAGGTGGTGGCGCCTTATTGAATATTCCACAGACGGCTGAGTGTCAGCTGTCTATGGGAATTTGGGCTCTCCCTTACGCGTGTACAAAAACTACAGGGGCATTGCCGAGAGAAAGTGATACCGTGGTGTCATAAGGCCGAACGAACTTGGCCATTAGTAATCGTTCTTGCCTGAGCTCTCCTATAGGCAGGTTCCCGGGGAGACAAGTAGTCTCGACCGCTAAAGCTAGGTTGGGATTTGTGAGCCCCCTAAGTGACAGGTAGACTTTAGGATCGCGTCGGAAGTTTAGGGTACAGCTGTGTACCGGGCAACTAGACGGATCCTGCGGCGGGAACAGTCCCGGTCGTCGTTTCTCGAGCGGTTTGTGTACGCTCCGAGGATACGAAAGTTAGACGGAGTAGAGAAGCTCGAGTGACTTGTACGCTCTCTTGCCGAACTTTCTCCGAGTTTCAGCTACGGCGCTTGCAGGAGTGGATTGTTTTCCCGGAAAGACAAAAGGGTGGTGTCTCAAATTTATTTGGTCAGTGCACTTTTTCTTTCTTATATCTTTTTTTTATTTCCGCCCGGCGTACAATGAATACAGCTTTTTGACTACTTCGGTATTTTATGCAAACCACAACCGGAAACAGACCGATATGAGAAGCCGATAAATAACGTAAGAGCCTGAGACGCTGCGTACTAAGCTCAAGTAATATACTTCGCACTACATCCTCCGCTGCCAACGAAACTATCCTGCAGCATTTCTATTTTCCAAGCTATTTTTAGCTTTTTGTAGGGCACAGGAATCTTAAAATGCCTGTTCTTTAGAATGCAAGACCCCGGGAAAAAAATCGAGCATGCAAGCGTAGCCAAAATTGCTGCTTCTTTCGGACAGACGCTTTCGGCAAAGCGAATGAAGATCCGCTTCCGCGGGACCATTTTCAGGGTGCAACCAAGCAAGCACTCTGCTTAAGGCAAGCCGATCCAAGCCACCCTGCAAATATCATAACCTAAATTTTACGACCATTAACAAGCGCAGTGACCCAGTTGTGCGGGTTGCCTGTTGGGTCTGTTTTAAGCTTTAAGGTCTAATCTCCCCAAAAGCCGCTTACACGCACGCAATACGTCCGGTTCTGATTTTTTTTGTTTATGTTACACTTAGCTCGCGCTACATAGGTTTAATAACGCAGCGTCTTTCGAAAGCACAAAATGGCCATACTTAGGTCATTGCGTCTAGACACGCATTGCGAGTACTAATTTGCCGATGCAAAGAGCTCAACGGCGGGCTAGGAGCACGCATAGCGGTTAGCATAGTGCAACGTAGATGTATGGGCGGCAGTTTAGCGAGCGCTACGCATACCACACCTCGGAACTTTGGAAGTTACGCGAATAAAGTAATACTACAGCTCGGACGGTAATTCGCGAGTTTGGCTTGCCAGAAAATACACCTTAAGGAAACTAGTCTATGGCCACATACAAAACTGGGCAGATGGGGCCAACGCCGATACCAACTTCCATTAATTCAGGGGCGCAAGTCGGAATAAATATATCGTATCGCAAATCTCCTCGCACATAGCATTAGGCACATAGTTCTAGGGGGCCCACGCCGACGACGATCAAGCAGACGGTTACACGAGCTCAGCTCGAACTATGTGCCAGTGACCACTTCTGTTTCCCGTAACAGTATGATCAAAGACAGCCCAGGCGGAGTAAAGCTAACAGATACATATCTGACATAAAATAGCCGTCGCTGGCGTACCGTGAAAGGTCTATTGATGCTTTGACGGACTTCTGTCGTCAGAGGCAGCCACATTTTGCAGCTACTATCAACACGCTGATGCCAATTGTCTCATTTCTCTGCCCGAAGTTATTCAGATCCGCGATCTTTCTTCTCAAGTTCATTAACCTGTGCTCGTAAGGTACAGGCATAGCCCACTTGTAGACGTAATCGGCAGTGCGTGGCAGCGCTCGGGAGGGCCATGACGGGCGCCGCTGGAATTATGCGCCCCATGCGTAATCAGCGCCACAGGCGGAGATAGCTGCACGTCGTCTGCTACGGGTCCTGCCACATTGCTCCTTTGCCCATTCGCCATGCCAATGCTGCCACCTCGAATTTTTTTTTGCTTTTTTTTTGTTTTTTTTGCTCCTTAACACCATGCGCGTAAACTTCCTCGTAATAACTGCTACTGTACGCGAAGTCCCCAGATGTGCTAACCATGCTTAAAATGATGCATGTCTCTACTAGGAAAAGCTCAAGGGACCCATCTGTTCCATAACCGGGTAGGTCAAGTCTGTTTATCTGGGGCTGCAGAACGAGAAGCGAGTGTCATTGCTCTGGGCCTTAACAACAGCTCGTGAGCCGACGAAACAACACCGAGAGAGCAAAAATCGAGTTCTAAGCATACCGAAACCCTTGAACCTGAGCTTAAATTCCAGTGCCGAGACATATGCTGAATTCGGTTTAACTGCTTTGCGCCGCTTACAGCAGCTATTTGGACAAATGCGGTGCGTATTTTGAGAACCCTCATTATTCCTCTTCACAGGCAAAATATAGTTTACACTACTGATTTTGCTTCGGCACTGCGTGGAACCTACAGGCCATTTTTATTTGTTTGTACAATGAATGTGCATGCCACAAAAAATGTAAACCTTTTTGGAGGCAAAAAAATATGCTTGATGTGCTTCTTGAGTACAGAAAACGTATATTATTGCGACAAATACGTGTTAGATGATGCAATTGGGATGGAACTGTGACATAAGGCTTTTTTCTTGTAAGCATGGGTTTATGCAAAAGCCAGCACATTGGACTACCGCGGCAAAAGAAGCGAATAGGCACAGCTCCGTCACTTTGTCTCTTCTTTCTTGTTCACTGTTGATTTGCCAATTTACCGTACAGAAGACACAATAACAGGGTGCTATTATCAGTAATAACTTGTGACACGATTCGCTAGTCAACGAAAGTTGAAGCATAAAAGATGGATAAGTTGGTGCCAGCCATTCATCGTCTGATGCTTCCAAGTATTTGAGGGAACCTTGCTGTAAAAAGCCCCTCAAAAGATAATTACTTTGAACAAATTAGATCCAGGGTATTTCGCGCTTGTATAAATTTGTGCACACAAGAAATTCGGTGAATTTTTTTGCGTAAAGCCACAAAAATGTACAAACGGTCACATGTTCTTCTTTAGCCCCGCCTTCATAGGCGCTATTCCACTGTGGCAAAATAGGTTCTCAGCCAGTATCTTGTGGAAGGTAAGCCTACTGCTGAGCATGTCATCAGAAAGCGAAAATACGTGCACGCGAATCCGATGACGTCGGAGCACTGTAACTATCTAGCAGTCGATTGCACAAATCGCGTTCGACGGACACTATTTAGCGATTTCCTTTAACCAACAGCTAAGTAGGAGCGCAGTAACATTATTCTGAATGCGTTGTTTTAAATGCATTAAAATCAGTTACACACAACCCGTGCTTCATTCCTTCTATGCAGGGATCGGTTTCGTCACAACCTTATTTCACGCACGTAAAGTGGCTTCCGTCGGTGTTTTTTGTAGCACGTGTGCGCAGCCGCATAGCAGTTCTAACTTTTCGTAGTCATAAGGGATACATTGGTCGAATATTTTTTTCGTGAGAGCCAACAAACGTACGACGTAAAGTTAAAGTTCATTTCCGAAGCAATAAAAATGAATGAGAAGTAGTAAAGTAGAGAGTAGGAAAAAACGCGGGAAAATAAAACATGTTTAAACGTATTGTAATACTGTGTGTTTTTTTAGCAATACTGTAAATTTCCTGTTTTCGTTTCAAGTTTATTTATGTTTGCAAATGCCATTTAGCTGCACCGGTATTTGACAATGCGTATAGGACTACCATAATTTAAATAGTTATGTATCAATATTTTATTGATAATCTGTCACAGTCGTGGTCTCGTGGGAAGCTACAGAATCCGTGAAATCCACAGCAAGAATAGGATTATCCACGAATTCATATGGGCAATCAGTCCACCAGTAATGTTACCCAGTCGGCTTGGGAGACGTTTGTCAAAATTGTTTCAAAGCAAATCCGCAATGCTCGCAATAAAGTATGTCGAAATCAAATCAAACTAAATTCTAGCGTAGCCCTGAACAAAACCATAAGTGGCGCACTCAGCTTCTCATTGCTAAGATATTTCCCAAAAGATTGCACACCCGCAGATACTTGTCGTGCATACTTGCGGCTGACTTTTAGTTGCTTGTACCTCCGGTTCAACTAAGTCCTATAGCGGATTTTCACGAAGAGCTGGGCACAGCGGACGCCCCCTTTTTCTCACGTTTTGAATTATTCGGTGCCACTGCATAACGCCAGCTGTAAAAAATTCTTTATTTGTGTTACCACCGCACCGTAGTGACGTGAGAGAGAAGTCGCTGTGTGCCATGTTGTTTCCAGCTGAAGCGCTCAGCCCAAACTTTCTTACCATTTCTGGTTTTGGATGAGACTACAAAGTGAAAGCGACTGTATACATACACCACCGGCATCACTGGTCCAGGGCGCCAGCAACTCTACGGAGGGACAAATGCGTCAAATTACTTGGCACCGCTAATTGCATATGCGCATGCAAGGATAAAGTGGCTCTTTTACGCTCCCATCTTGGAAAGACACTTTTCCATACACAAAGCCTTCAGTGAAGACAACTTCAAACGAATGGGATCGGTGCAGCGAACCACGACACTGCTGCTCCCTACGGAGTAGTATTGGTTACGTTGAAGAAGGTTGAGCAAGAAGACTTGAAGTGGAGTCACGCTTCCCAGAAGAACCCGGTGACGCATTGTCTTCACGATCCACACTCGAGTCCGGGTCGCCCACTCTCACGGTCACCGGTCCCAGCATTAGGGCTCCCCGCCGGCCCCTCTCCCCAACTGCACTGTCGGCTTGACGGGGACCTGCCAGGAGATCAGCTGCATCTAGTCCTTGCGGCTTGCATAGGAGAGCAATGACACCGGCCGCTGTTTGAACGGCCAACGACGTCCACGGTGCCGGTTCCTTAAGTTTGTTTGTTCGTGCGGGTCTTCTTGATGGTCCTGAGGACGTCCTTCGGAGCTTGGGCGTTGTTTGTTCCACGCTGCGATTACGACTGCTGTCAGCCGACAAGGAGGATGAGCCTTTTCCCTCCTGCATTGCAGACGAGGCCTTATCCCTGTTCAACTTGCTCGGTGCCCTCGCACTTTCTTGGGGTGGCTGGCTGAGATTCGTCGACGACCGCGATGAAGTCATGGACCTTGTCCTGCGTTTAACAGCTTCAATGAATTCAGAGCATCGTGCAAGTATAAACTACATACGCTTCTCCTCTTAACCTTAAGTATAATGACAAACGGAAGTATAAGACATAATAAATAAAAGAAGGCATGGACAGCAAGGCTGATCAAAGTTTAACTGCCTAATTTCGACTGGGTGTAGTTGTAGGGACAGCACTCCTTTCCTGATGCGGAATGCTTGTCTAATATCTCGCAGTGTTGCTCCTGTTATCCTTCTTTTCATATTACTTGATCTACTACAAGTTGTCCTCCAAGGCGCTTCGTAAGGCCCCCACATTCCGTCGAGTAAGTCACCACTGGAGTACGCATTCGTTGTGTGCAGTTTTTTCATTGATATAGGGAGCGCAGCATACATTCTTTGAGCATGATTGCGGAAGGCCCACAGACCATATAAATTGAATGCGGGATTTCCTTTTAGTATTCGGTATTAGCTCTGATTTCTTGTCATAAACAGCTACGTTCATTCAGTACTAAAAGCTTTTAATCATCAATGCAAAGGTTAAGCTTTTCGCGTTTGTTCACACTACTTTAGATTATTTCACACATATCTTTATTTCTCTTAGAAAAGTCGTAGACGCCGCCCATCCAGCATTTTAACAGTTGTTCTGCCCATTCAATGAACAAGGTAATGACCCGTACGCAAGCCTAAAATGGCCCAATATTATCCGTTTAATCGTATCCCTGAATTCTCCATTTCAAGCTCGCTGAATTGGTTTCCCTTTCGAGACAGCCTGTATACAATACTGGACAACCAGCATACTGGAGGGGAGCCGTCCTGTTCGGGAACCAGTGCTTGGATTGGGGCTAGTTCGTTTTTGAATCGAACGATTGCTAGCGTTAAGCGGGACAAGGAATGAGAATTCCACAAACGAAGTTAAGCGCACTGCCAACTGATATTGCAAACCTTCGCAATTCGAAAAGAAAAAGACTGTCAGTTCGCGATCGATTTCATTAACGACAACAGAAATGGCATTACTCGGCAGTTCGCAGGCCAACGCGCGCTCACTGAAGAATATTGTATATATTTTAATCCAGAATGGCTCCCCCCCCCCCCTGCAACGTCATTTGAATGTTTCCTTATAAGCTATATTGTTGTGATTAAACATCAGCAGGCAGGGCGCTTAAAGGCCAACTGCACTAAAATTTCCTACAACGTAAAAATAATGTCACGTAATAGTACACATAAGCAGAGTGCGAAACGCAAAATGCGTTTCAAACATGAACGCGAGCGACGCAAACGGCTCGCGACAGTGGCGTTTCAGTAAGCGAAACTAAATAAAAAAGGCGGCCATTACCGGCGGCCGTACGTGACGTTCGTGATGGCACGGAAGCGGCCGCGCTAGAACCCGCGGCCGCTTAGCGCCGCTTTTAAAAGCGCGCGGTAGCATAGAGTTAAAGGAGTACTGACACGAAATTTCTCGCTTTCAGTTTTTATGCTGCAAAGAATACCTATTGGCCCAGTAATCACGAAAATCGATCCGAAAGCCGTCAGCCGCCAACACAGAATTAATTATAGCACGTTTATTGCAACCAATTTCAGATTTGATCGCAGCGCGGGAAAATGGCCGTTCGAAGGCCAGCCTGCAAGCGGGCCAGCCTTACGTCACGGTCTCACCCGTGACGTCAGGGACGTTTTTCTTTCCTCCATGTGTTCGCCGCATCGTCTGCTACGATTGCACATGGTCCGCACTCGCCCGCGCAGTCGACGTGTCGTCTGAATCGTCAGACTCGGATGAGTCGCTGCCACCCGACAGACAGAACAATTTTATTTGGTGAGGCGATTAGGCCGGCGATGTCTTCGCCATCGTCCGTTTTTTTAATATCACTGCGGCTCGAACCGGCGCAGACCGTGATAGCAACAGCTTGTCGCCACTCTTATAATCAATCTGATCGCGAAAAAGAAGTTTCCACATGCGAGAAAGTAGGTGTTAGTGTGTTTAAAAATTGTGCTAGCGGTTGTTATCAGCGCTGAATTTAAAAGTGGCGTTCAGATATTTGCCGCGACGGTAAGCCTACGCTGACCGGCAGCGGAGGTTCGGCGCTCCGACCCAGCACTGCCGGCACCGCGGTGCGGCGAGCGGCCGAAAGATGGCGCCACCTGCGCGATAGAATCAAAACAAGCAGCGGCAGATGTCTTGGTCACCGATCGCTGAAACGGAAATTATTGCCAAAATAAAGATCATATTTGAAAAGGGGGATGATAGTGTGGTGAAAAGTTGTGTAAGGGATGGTCATTCGCAGTTGTACAGATACTAGCGATCAAATAGTCGCCAGGATACTAAGCCTAAAGTTCCCAACACCCAAGGTGACCCGTGCAACCCCGAGTCCACTGGCTTGGGCGACAGTTCTTGCGGCCGCGGCCACGCACGAACTCAGTCCACGTTTAGCACTGCATGTCGTCGCGTGGAAAATAATGCATCTTGGCGTCGTCGTCAATTTGCTCGGAGAGGCTTCCACGAGCAGTACTTCGCACACCGCGAGTTTGCCATAGCACAACTTGGGCGAGCTCGGTGACGCGCACCGCCGCGTCGCCGCGGTGCCCGTCGACATCGCGCACTACGCGGTGCCGGCACCGCGCAGTTTTCGGCATTAGTGCAAGGGAACACCATGCGCCGGCCTCGAACTGAAGAGCAAAGACGTCGAACACGCAACGTTTACAAGCATTGCTCACACAGCTACGCCCACGTATCCTGCCCAAACGAATACCACCAAAAACAGCAGCGCAGCATATCGTTTCCGGTTCCGAAAACGACTATATGACGTCACACTGAACCGGCCAGACACGCAGGCCGATGTTTCGTCACGCCGAAAGTGATTTCGCTAGTGCTGCCGATTTGTGGAAGCTCGCGTCCTGGACAATCAAAATCGATTTTAGATGTGATTCCGGCCTGGTATCGCTGCAAAAATTTCTGTGAGGCATCTGTACAAACTACTGAAGCCAATTATATCATTTTTTAGGCGTCAAAATTTGGTGTCAGTACTCCTTTAATACTACTGAGTTGCAGCGTCGCATTTTGCACAGTTATTTCCACAGAAGCACTCCCACTAACGTTTGCCCAGGATAAAGGAATTATTCGCAATTCCAACATCGCGTTGCTATCAATCGAAATGAGGTAGACCATGCGACAGTTGTTTTTCGCGCACAGTAACTTCCGTTGTAGCAATACTTGGCATTACGAGTAAAAAAGCGGGCCCTGATTAACAAAGCTAGTTGTTCGTACTATATCGAAAAGCCGCTTTAAAGGCGCATCGGCTGTCCCATCGCTCTCTTTGAAGGGAATAAACCGCAAGCGGGCGGAGATCAACCACTATTTTTACTATATATTACGTGCTAACAGCTCCGTGAATATCGACCCAGTATGTTTCTCTTGTGTGCACAACGCGAATTGAATTATAAACGGGATTATAAAAGAAAATTATAAAAGGCATCTTTCACAGATAAACGATGCACTAAAACACGAAAAACGCTACCTATCTTCCGCAGATTTCTACTTTCGCCGCTGACATGTGCTGTTGAAAACAATTTACTTTCACGTTAACTAAATCTAGTGCCCTGCAAAAGTAAATACTTCATTTGAGAATTGAAGAAAATCACGTCTATTGTTTATGAGAAGAGCAGTTGTGTTAGCTTTCGCACTGCGCGAAGACGACGGCCGATAATTGGGCGGATGTAGTCACTCCAAGCATTGCTGATTTTAGCTCACTTAGAGAATGAGGAAAAAGTCGCACATGTGTTTATACCCGCGTGTACAACAACTCTAGTTAGGTCGCAAAACTTCGGGCACGTCCAAGGGATGGAGGTGGCGTTGGCCTAGCCCTAATATTGCGCATATTAGATGCGGAAGTGCAAGTGCTGAATAGTTTTTAAAAGATCGGATTTTCGGTGACAGATGCAATAGGAATGACAAATGTAAGGCAACTGTGCGTGTCGCGCTATTTTTTTAGTAGAAATATTATTTTCAAGTAAAAAGAGTTTTGCTAGCTCCAGAACGTTCGTAAGCGCGCGTACAGTTCGTAGGCTTCTAATCTCTTTCATTGCACTGAAAAACAGGCGGATATTGTTACCTGTACGGTTAGTTTGAAGAATGTGATGGTGACGGCGGTACAGCGCGGTGGCGTAACAGAGAAACCCCGGGCGAACGCGTCCGTGCACCCTGCGGAGCGCCGTGCAAGTCGCCGGAGAAGCGCGAGTTCCACGGGACAGGTTACCCAACCTCCGTCACAGGCCGCTCGGAACTCGTTTTGGCGACTCTCCGCCAGGTGCAAACGTCGTCTGCACGGAGCCACTTTGAACGACCGTACCTACTGTGCTGTGTGCTTACGAAGCTTGGGATTTCGCAAGGTTATTTTAAAAGCTTACAGTGCTTGTTTGGATCAAATTTGGGCAAAAAAAAATTGAGTACAGTTGAACTTTAACACTTTTGTGTAATTATTCGAGTTTGTCCCGCTTAGCGCCAGCAATATGTCTTGTTCAGATACAATCAACTCTGCTGTGAAAAACATTTCTTCCGTGCAGCTCCTCTACATGCTTTCCAAGAATCTTGTGTGCGCCTCCCTTCTTCTTTTAAATGCTTCCATTACTAGGCGGTAGCGACAGAATCAAACAATTTTTGAAAA
The DNA here is from genome assembly GCA_013339765.2 of Haemaphysalis longicornis. Classification (NCBI taxonomy): domain Eukaryota; kingdom Metazoa; phylum Arthropoda; class Arachnida; order Ixodida; family Ixodidae; genus Haemaphysalis; species Haemaphysalis longicornis. The sequence continues at coordinate 18,026 of JABSTR010001010.1, forward strand.
TGTATAGGTGTTTATCAAGTAGTATTTCCAAAATCCAGCATGTCCACTTCGTTTTGTTTTTCAAAATTTAGGGTGTGGCCTATGCGGTTGCCTCTAACCAGGGTACGTTGATGGATCTGTAATTCTTAAGTGCATTAACAGTCGGTCCTTGTGGATCAAAATAAGGTTTCAATTTTCCTCGCTAAGAAAATTTTTGAATTTGGGACGCAAGTGGGGAATAACTCGTTCATCCTTTAACAGATACGTGATCGTTCCACGGGTATTTCCTGCCCCTCCTCTTCCGTTCCTCCTCCCAGGTGCATTTTCGACCTCATATTTACTCACTCTTGGGTCTTCATCAACAAAGTCATTTTTTAGAATATTGCCTCGCGGCCGGGTGATGCTAGCTTAGCAGTCTGCATAAAATGTTTTAGTAGCTGTCATCTTATTGTCCTTGATGTGCATAGTTATTCGTTTCATTTCTGTGTGCACATATATTATCGCGAATACCAAGCTTCTTGTTAGCGTCAATATTCCTTCTTTTTCGCTTAGTTCACCTTTTCCGTGTTGTAGTTATAACTGTCACTTACTTTACCGCATTTAATATTGACAGCTCCGCAAATTCAATTGGTTGCACAGGTTTGACACCGTGTTATGAGCAGTGTTTTTCCACAAGGGCTTGTGTTTTATTGTGCCTACCGGTTTTATTACAGGCTCACTTCCTTCAAAAGCTGTTGCTGGGCCTGTGATGGTCATGGTTAGTTTTTTATTCAGTAGGTCCGCACTCGTTTACTCTCCCCATTTAAGACAGTGATTTCGTTATGAAGCGTTGCTCTATACTGCCGCCTATTACTGTTAAAGACTCCTGTTTATTGCTGACTCCTGTCTATGTCTATTAGTGACTGCATGCTCAGTTTCTCCAATTTGGTGCTTTTATGCTCTCTGTATTCGTATTTACATCTAAAGTACATTTTAACATGCCGTGGTCATTGCTCTTAAGGTGCTGTGCTTCATGGGTGGTAACATTAAATGAAGTCGACTTCATTGACATAATTTTACGCGTTTAAGCATTCGTCAGATAGTATATACGCAACGAAATGACGGGAAGAGGAAACCTATCTTTTCATTCCTACATTTTTCTGAATCACTCTTGGTTGCTGGCTGCCTCACTCACCCACGTGATTTTAAAAAGTGGCACTGTGCTTTCGATTTTTATTTTTTTTGTTGCTGCCTCCTTTTTCATTCGGCTCGATTTATGTCACCTTTTTTGTAACATTTCTGCTGATTGGATAATCTCGTAACACAACATTTTTAGTGGCTTAGGTTCCATATGTCAAAGCTCTCATAGCTATCTCGAGTAGTAATGCCCTACTGGTTACAAATTCTGACGAAACGTGGCCCAGAAGACACGACATTCTCAATCCTTCGCAAGAGTGCATTCCTACCTCAAGAGCAGGTTCTGCGAGGTCATGGCTTCCCTCCTTTTCGCCGCTGCCGCTAAGCCAATAGCAGCGGCTGTAGCCTGTTTGTTGCTGCAGCTGTTGCTGCTGCTGCTGCTGTTTGAGCTGCTGCCCGGATGCGGTGGAACCTTGTGTAATTTTCGTTGCTCAGGTCCGAGAAGGGCAATCTCGCAGAAGGCGGGACGTACAGCTGAACGGCCATCACTGGTGCGCGCGAGTCAACCGCCGGGGACGAAACCTTGCTGCTGCAAGTACGAATGACCAAAGTTTCAACCTTATCACAGAAACCTTGATTTTCACAAAAAGAACATAAATAAAACTTCAAATTCCTTGTAGTGGGCAGGCTTGGTGCCGGTACACTCTTAGACAAAAGGGAGCAAATAGGTACTAAAATACGACCGTTAGTCATCGCTGGAAACCGTTCATTTTCAGTTGGAGTAACTGTGGCACAGTGTGCGCTGTGTGCCCAAATAGGGACTAAATGTTCGTCCCCGCCGATCTGTAAGGAGTAACGGGAGGCCGAAACGCATGCATTTAGTCTCTTTCCTGCATCCTTAATCTCCTGTAATGGCGTCGTTGTTACCATTTCTCGCATATGTCTGTGGACAGTTTCAGGTTTTCAAAACAAAAGTCATTGCAGTGGGTTGTTTATAGAGTGCCACGGGAGAATATATGCTAATTATAAGGAAAGCCCCCAGGGTTAATCGAGCGGCGGGTAATGGCAAGGAGCGGCGGTAAAGCGCGGTGGACAAACGCTTCTCGGTGTGGTAATGCTAATACAGTGCGTTGCATATGACTCGCCCGAGGTAATAACGGCCAATGAAAGATTTCAAGGGCTATGACCAAAACTATGACAATGCTGCAACAGCTGTAAAACACGGCTGTGTTTTCCAGTCCCAGTCGTCTAGCAAGGCAAACTTGAAGAGTTCAGAAATAATTGTTTTAGGAAAATAAAGGAAATAAATAAAAAAGTTCCGGTGACATCTACGTTTGGTCTTGAGATGTAAGGCGCGATAGCGTCACTTCGACTCCCAGGGTGCGTTTTTAAACGCAGTTTCTGTATTTACGACCTATGCTTCACGAGCACTGAAGGGTCAGCAAAGAGAGAAAGCAGCGAGGGTTTTTAATCGACATGGCGCTGAATAGACAAAGACCCTCTGCTCTTCTGTGGCTTGAGATGTGAGCGTTAAAGGTGGTGACGGCGGGTTTTTGGGGATTTTGAGCGAGAAGGTGTAAATTCCAATGTCTCAAAGTGTTTATGCTCCGATGTGTATGCCGGACTGAACCTTTTGGCTTTTTGCGGATACAGAGAGAGAGAGAGAGAGAGAGAGAGAGAGAGAGAAGGTTCTGATAGAGAATAAATCGTTGGAATTTAGGAAAAAGTGGTAGGGCCATGGTAGGGAGCTCAAGGGTGGAACTGTAAGTCTAGGGTGCCGTATGCTGCAGGTCCTTCCGTTACCCTCTCATCAGTTTGCGCTGATTTTGAGGTAACAAGCTAGTAAAATCTTCTGTTGTCCCGGCGCCTTATTACAGATTCAGGCCAGCCCTCGTATCTTGGTGTACCAGTAGTAGTTTCCGGTTGGAAGCGGTGACGTACTTCCGTGGACGCTTGATGAGCACGGCTGATAGCGGACGGCTATCAGGCTCGGGGAAATCGAAAAATGAGCCTAATAACGCTATCGTGTTAAGAAATTGACGTGAAACGAGAGCCTGACTGGGGCACGCCCCGTTACACCCACGTCGGCGCAGTCAGTGCTAGTCAAACCTGAATCGCTTCTACGTAACGAGCGATTATCTACAGCAGGTAGTGATCTACAATGTCAGCCCTGTTGCCTTTTCCGATCACGGGTTGGTGGTCTGCTATATAGTAACCGACCCGGCCTGTAAAACAGCGCTAGGCCCTCGCGCGCTGTTGCCGGTCCGCGATAGCCTTCAAAACAAAAGAAGATGAACTCTTTAGGCACCTGTACAGGCAGCGTCCTAGATGGCCTCTTCGGCACTACGAGTACGTTCGTCGAACCGAGACCTTTCTATGGGTCAGTCGTTTCTGTGAGTGCTTAATAATTATGACAAGCGTGCAATGTTGTTACCTCACCTGAACATAGGTATATGTAATCTTTTATATGTCGATAGTCTGTATATATGTGTTATTTCCCTGTATACTGAATATTTATTACTCTAATAAACCTATTCTTGTTAAAACTCTGATTTAGTGCGGGATAATGGTCATGTGAATGTTGGAAAGAAAACAGGCCGTAGTATGCTCTTACCGAACTTTCGGTGCACTTCGAACGCCCGTGTCGACCGCATATATGTTTTAGCAGAATAGATGCCTGGAATTTCTGAATATATTGTGCGCCCGATCTTCTTCACAGACCACTGCATGGTATCGGTTCGCTCAGGACGATCAAGGCCGCGTCGTTTGCTTCCACAATGGGATATGTGGAAGCTCAATACCTCTTTATTTGCTAATGAAGTATTTTGTAAACGTATGTAAGATTATTTGACCTTTATTCTTGAAACACATAGTCTTTCTTTATATCATAAATGCTATCTAATCAAACAGGAGGTACGTAATTGCGCAATGGACGTGTCCACTCATGTTTGGATTTTAAAACGTTTTGATGTACGTGAACTTACTCGTACATTGGTTGTGCCTCATGAACTGGAAGCGGTCACTCCCGGATCAGGTGTAGAGGAAATCGGTATGGTTAGAACACAACTTCACCCATAAGTTACCGGAAAATACAGTGGCCCTCTAATTCAGTCGATAACAGAAAGGTTCTTTGATAGCTAGCCACTCGTCGTTCCCCAAGCGATGACCCGGAGTCGGCACTTGCAAAGGAAGTAATGGAAATTCAACATAGAGGTATTAGGTAAGCCGAAGCAGCTGAAATTGCTACTGCTTTCAATGACCATTACAGTACACTATTTGCGGGGTCAAGTCGATTGGCTCGGGGGCAAGAATTTAGTTTCCTTATTGATTTACTGCCTAAGCTAACAAACGACAAGTGCGCTTTGGTTTCTGGGCCTATTACACTTTAGGAAAGCTGCCATCTCGGACCTTAAAATTAACAAGACCCCTGGGCCTGATGGTTTGAGTGGAGAGTTCTATGAAACGTTCTCTGCTATCCTTGCTCCGTTATGTTAGGCATATTCAAAGCAGCATACGACCATAACGTTTTGCCTCGAACCTTTTATTTAGGACACAGTGTTAATTCCGAAAATGCAAGATGAACAAAACCTGAAATCTGTAGACGTCTTTCGGCCAATATGTCTCTGCAATGCAGATTAAAAAATATGTGCAAAAATTTTATCTAGGTGCCTTCAACTTGTCATCACTAGTTCAGGGGGATCTGACCACACTTGCTGTATTCGAGGTATGGGTATTCAAACAAATATACATCTATTCGTTCGATACTGGAGTGTGTGCCTGATTCGGCAGAGAAGGGGGGCCTTATTCAGGTCAATATTTCAAAGGCATTTAATTGAGTTCCTCATGATTCTCGATTCGCACTATTGGCAGCGGTAAAGTTCAGTGATATATCATTAAAACGCCTTTAGCTTTGTCACAGTCAACCGCACAACAACTTGTCGTCAACCACGTACTGTCCAAGCCAGTTGCGATTAAAAGCCAACTGCACTCAAAATTTCGACCGCGCGAAATCACTGTTCCTGCATAGTATGACTAAAAATACCGTGATGTACGAAGTATGACGCCTAAAATGTGTGTAATTACGCCGCAAGCGCCCAGCCAAAATCGACGATTTTGAAAACGAAACTGGGCAAAACGCGCCCATTACGGGCAGGCGGAAGTGAGGTATCAGGCCGTCGGCGCGAGCGGCCATGCGGCCTGGCCTGACGGTGCGAGCTGTGCGGACCGGCCTACGCGGCCGGCTCGGCCAGCCAGGAGGAGAGTGTGAGCGCGCGCGTGCGGGGGTGTGAGAGGCGCGCGGAAAAGCGAGCGCTTGTCCCGCACTCCGACAGCAGCACACCGCGTAGGCATGATGTCGCGACGACACTCAAAAAGGAGAGAAGCGTACGGTTAACGAATCCTCTTCGAAGCCATAAAAGTAGTATTAACTATATGCCATGAAATCCAGGCGTACCGGCGGGAAATACGTGTTTCCTGGATTCTCCCGCTGCGATGCAGGCCGATCGGCCTGGACGGCTGGCATGTCACTTCCGCTAAATGGCTGTTTGCGCGACACGCCGGCAGGTGCTTTGTCGTCTGCAAGGGCGTTATTTTGAGTGCCTGAAACTGAATAACCACGCATTGTACAGAGCTACCAGTCGCGTCGCAGTAGTTCTCATGGTACCTACTACACATTTCGAAGGCATTTAGCCAGGGTGAAATTTGAGTGCAAGGACTGCCCCCTTTCACTTTTGTTTGCCTTATACCTCGAACTTCTGTGTCTTACTATACAGTAAAGTCAAAGGGTACGGGGCTTCCCCTCGTTATCCTGCGAACTTAAGGTACGTGCTTACGCGGATGACATTGGCTATTTTTGTGTTTATAAAAAAAAGCGGTCAACAAGCCCTTATTTTGACCAGGCATTTTAGCGACGCATCTGGAGTGGCTGTGGATATAAAAAGGACAAAAAGACTTTTGTTTGGTGAAAGGGGTGCGAAACGTTCCGTATTTGCTGGCATTACTTGCGATAAGAATACATTTCAACACGTAGGTGTGCCTTTGCACCAAATACAAAACACCGGGCCTTATTGTTCATAGGCACTCCAAAACATCAAGCGAGCCTCGCAGCCATAGATAGGGCGAGAACATTTTGTGTTTGCGCATGCGCAGGCTTGTTATGTCGTCGTTGTAGCAAAGCTTGTTTATCTGCTGCAAATACTTCATTGTGAGCGTTCTAAAGTACAAGCTTTACATCGAGTTTCTGCAACTTTTGTGTGGGGATCTTAATGGGAACCAATGCGTAGAAACAATTTGTTTCTTACATTAGTGTCTAAGGGTGCGGGGCTGGCGCGATTGTTTGCACACCAGCTTGTCTCTCGGTGTTCATTTAATAAAGTTACGAATTACCCACTTTTGTTTACCGTTATTCAACAGCGAAAAAGTTTTCATTTACGTTTTTTGCTTGTCTCCACGGGTGAAGTTAGTACGAAGCCGCCATGGGGCTTTTTAAAGGAGGTGATCAACACCTTTCACTTTATTACTTCGACGTTTTTCCTACAATGTCTGTTCACCCTTTCCAGGAAGGCTTTAACGAACACTTTATTTGAGAGTCTGTTCCCCGTGGCGGTTTATCGCCAGCCTTGCATTGGCCAATATAAGGGCGGTGTTTTAAAGCGTGTCACACGTATGTGTTTTCCGTCAAATGCAAAAACATTTTTCTTTAAGCTGCACACATCAACACTCCAAGTAAAAACATGGTTGCTCGAAAAAAGAATGTCTATTGCTTGGTCCGACAATTGCCGCCTTATTTAATGTATTTTAAACCATTTATCATTGGTTTGTTTTGCGCCGGGGTATGGTGTTTTTCTGCGATGTGTTGCAGCGAACTGTTGATAAGGACCTGGACATTACCCATTATAGAATTTGGCTCTTGCTTTTCAGAAATGCTACGGGAGTGCCCCATGATGTATTTTTTGTGATGGAACTGCATAACTTGTGCAAGTGCCGTATGACTGACAGTCATGTGGAATCCCCTCGCCAAACGAAGCCTTTTTTTCGGAGGCAGGCTGCATTGGTGCCGAGCATTTATGCCGCGCAATGTGACAAACCAGAATCCTGCATCTGTTTTACGCATGGGTCTGCTTCAGTGTTGTACACGTTCCTCCAAAATAGGAACGAAAGCTCGTTCCTCGTTCCTTGCCAATTTTGAAACGAGTTCCCGTTACAAGTTCCTTTATTGCGAAAGGAACGCGTTCCAGTTCCGCTTCTAAAATTGGAACGTGTCGTTACATTAACGTTACAATTATGTTTTTAAATTAAAATATAGTGTCGGATAATCCTGGGTCGAAATTAAGTGAGACATTTAAAACTCACATCGAACTTCGTATATCATACGAATATTAACACCTCCGGTAGCAGATTATCTGGAGATAAAGATAATCAAAAGAAACGCTCCTAGGCGAATTTTTCAGGGAGCACCGGACAAACAAACTCCAGACGGCTCGAGGACATTTCGGTGCAGGATATTTCGGTGCGGAAATTTCAGTGTACGGACCTATCGGTGTGCGGACATATCGGTGTATGGGCGTTTCGGTGCACGCACATTTCGGTGTATGGGCGTTTCGGTGCACGCACATTTCGGTGTACGGACATTTCGGCGACCAAATGGACCTTTTTCCAGTAGCGTAGCCCTCTTGCGGCGGCCACCCGAACCACACTTGGGGGAGTATAGAAGAGCACGCCCCCTTTTTTTCCGCCTGCCCTGCGCAGCTGCGCAGTTGAGGAAGCCGTCCCAGGCTCCACGCATGGTTTTGGTGGCAAATACATTTTTCGATGGCAGCCACAGCGTCCATCTGTCGGCCGCTTTCAGGGCTCAGAAGGCGGAGCAGCACTTAGCTGGCTCGGCGTTCGCAACTGGCTAATCGAGTATGGCGTCATTTTGTTTATAATTTTCCCCCCAAGAATGGCGGATCGGTCACTGGGAGCGAGGGCAGCGCATGCGCAGAGCGCTACTGGAAAAAGGTCCATTATCCTGTGCTTGCCTGTTTGCGACAGCCGTTATATTTTTATTTCCGCTTAACGTGGGTTATGGACAACAATCTGGAGCAGTGAATTTATTTTTTCGATTGATGCCTGTTCGATCTTTGCCAGGTATTTTTAGAAATTCTACATTTATTTAGAAATTCTACATTTAGAAATTCTACAATTCTACATTTTTGTTTAATACCTCTTCCTGGGGACACCTGTTATGCAGCCGATTGAACTCTTTAGCACACGTTTTTTTTTTCATTTATGACAGGTTGTTAATTTATATTCGGTCTTTTATAGCTAAGACAATTACCCGTGTTTACGATGGTCTACCGCCTCTTTTGTATTTTTTTTAATTACACACCCTCAAATTACATAAATTACATGCACACTCTCAATATCTAAAAAGTAACAAACATCAGCTAGCCCCCCAGAATGAAGAAAACCTTATGAAGAGTATTACGTAGGCTGGGCTGCCTTGCTAAAATGAATTCGCGAACACTGGTCTAGGATATTGTCGGGGAGGAAAAACGGGCCTTCTGGGAAACAGCCGCAGGTTCCAATGCCCCAACTGCTGATTAAGCGCGTACCGGTTGTGCATACAAATTCCACCCGTTGTGTTCGGGACAACCAATCTTCGTTTAATGTTTACAAGCCTACATTTACCACATTTTAATTCTTTGTTCTAGCGCCCCCCCCCCTCCCACCTCCCGCCTGTACGCTCGAATCTCGACCAGATTTCTTTTTCAGCCATATTATTTTCGGTTTCCCCTGAAAATCCTACTGGCGTGGTGGAGTTCACGGTCTCCGAAGCGTCACCGCAGGGATTTTTTGTTTTAGGGGCGAAGCTCCTTAGGGCGTGGGTCTGGCCATCCTCGACGTATGTATGTAGCCACCTTTAGTTTAGTTCTTGGATTGTTTACTAGATGGCGTGGCTACCTCTAGTTTAGTTCTTGGATTGTTTACTAGATGGCGGTACTTGTATATGATGAAAAGATGCGGTTGGATTGTTTACTAGATGGCGTGGCTACCTCTAGTTTAGTTCTTGGATTGTTTACTAGATGGCGGGGAGCGTTGTAATAAAATCCGTTCACTGTTGGCGCGCGCTCGGAGTCGCCCGATGGATAAGGCTGCAGATGTGCGAGCCCGCGAGGCAGAAGCGCTCCGTGAAGCTGCGCGACGCCGCCACCAAGATCCTGCCGTACGAGAGCGGGAGGCCGAAGCGTGTCGTCTGGCTGCGCGACGACGCCGCCAAGATCCCAGCGTTCGAGAACGAGAGGCCCAAGCGTCACGGCAACGGCGCGAGGACCCTGCCGTACGCGAAGCGGCACGGCTGCGGCGCGATGAGGATCTCCAAAACGTCAGAGAACGGGAAGCGGCGAGAAAGCGCGCGTATCGGCAGGCAGACCCCGATGCAGTGAGAGCTCGTGAGGCGTCTGCAAAACGCATCAGGCGAGCTCAGCCCCAAGGTGCCGACGCGCGGTTTAAGCGAGACTTTCTAGACGTTCTAGAGTCTAGACGTTCTAGAGTCACGGTTTTACCGATGATTTCCCCTCAGGAGCTTCGCCCACTCATCATCATTCACCCCGTGGATATGCTGTGAATTTTTTTTATTTGGAACATGCTACTGGCCTCTTAGTGGAGGCTTTTGCGGGAATTGAGTGATACATTCAGACCAATGACATAGCACACTTTGCGTTTAAAACAGAGAAAAAGCTTTACATTCACCCAGGGCGCACGAAACCTTTATAATGTGACACAAAAAGCCACCCAAAAAGCCGCTGAGAACACAATGGCCGCTATCGTTTGCTGGCTACGCCCTCCGCGCATCACGGTTATATCGACGGCGCCCCCACTCCAGGAATCGCTCTTTCTGCGCCTTCAGTCGCCCCCTTGGGAATTAACTCATCAAGTCGCGCATATCATGGACGCCCCAGGTATACATGGCTTACTCCCATTATAAGGAGCAAAAAAAAAAATGAATAGGCTAGTGTGACGAGAGCGGCAACAGTCGTCTTCAAGTTTTCGAAGTCCAGTCGACGCAATGGTGAAGCACAAGTAACACCCCTCTCTCTCTCTACCAAGTGTGTTGGTAGCCGGCGGGACTCAGCCTCCCCATCCCCTAGGTAACGCCACCGTAAGTGCGATGGTTGGTTGGTTAGTTTTAAGTAGAACCGACACCGAATGCAACGAAGGCGAGATTGATTGAGAGAATAATTAAAATGAACACGAAATTTACACGCGCCTAATCGACCTCGTTTGCTGGGGGGGGGGGGGGGGGAAGGAAGGAATAGACTAAAAGTAGCAGCGTCTTGCACCGTTGTTGAAGTGAAAGGAAAGCACTTTGGTAACACTTAAATTATTAGGGTTGTCACATGAATGTTAAAATAACAAAAAATGGTTGAACGGATCCAAATTAACAACGTTATTTTTTACCATCTACTACAGAAATTGGGTTTTACGTGGCAGTCCTCCGCCAGGGTTTAGCGTTCGTTTCCACGCACGGCGGCGCAAGCACAAGTCTCGAACGTAAAATCATATCAAGTCACGAAATCACAATATTAAAGCTAAAATGTTCAAAGAATGCCTGGAACATCCCCTCACTCAAATTGTCTGGGCCAAGACATCGTGCACCAAAATGTCCGTACACTGAAATCTCCACACCGAAACGTCCTGGACCGAAATGTCCGACACCGAAATGTCCGGATCTCGTTTAGCAGTCCGTCCGTTTCGTTGACTACGTTGTTACCGGGTTTACCGGGACCGGTCTGCTCCTGAGCGCGCGGACGGGCGAGTAGGAAGGGTGCGGAGGCACGGACATGGCGAAGGCAGTCCCGCGGAACTAATCCCCCTACCGCGACGAATGCCCAAGGGCCCAGCCGGGTCCCGGTCAACCCAGTAACAACGCATACGACAGAACGGACGGACGGCTAAAACTCTCTATTCTTTCCCCGCCAGGGAACAATTCTATCGGCCAGACGAGCATTCTGGCCTCCTCAGACAAACGAGGAAAGGTGAAGAGCATTCTCGCGGCTGCGCTATTCACCCGTCGAACGCCGCGTAAGCAACCAGTATTTAAGCACGCACAAGCTGCGGCGTGCTGCGTGGTTATTCTTCTGCCTTTGACCTTCGAGGAAGCACGCGCGCCTGAAGGGCGGGCAAACTGACCATCTTATAGGAAGAGAAACGCAGTAGCGCTTTGTGGATTTTTGTACTCGAGCCTTGGCATCAAAAACAGCCAAATCCCAGCGATGTAACGGCAGGAACGCCGTTCCTGCCGTTCCTTGAAAAACGTAACGAGTTACCGTTACAGTTCCACCAACCCGTAATGGAACGGTGGCGTTCCTCCGTTCCTCCAAAAAGGAACTAGTTCCAGGAACGCCGTTCCTTGTAACGCCGTTCCGTACAACACTGGTCTGCTTGTCGGGGTTTTGACGGACAGCTTATATCAGCGGCAGTGATGTGCATCTTCTTGGATTACTGGTAGCTTTTATAGTCTGTAATACTTCCAGTTTTCCATGCAGTAAAGAAAAATAACGCGGCGTAGACTAGTGGTAGCGTATTGGATTCCTTGGGTACTGTCGCCGGAGTCGGTGGTACGATCCCTGCTGTTTTATTTTTGTCGGCGGTTCCCTTCCAACATTTCATCCTTGGGGAGTTTTGGAACGGACCAACTCCGTGGCGGACTTACCGTTCGTACTCTCACACTTAGTATCCAAAGATAGCAATGATTGTGGCAAATGTCGTTAATCTCCCAGAGGACTAACTTTTAGAGCTTTTTGCCAAAGAGTGTACGGGCCACGAATCGGCCTATTTTTTGCTACAGTTTATGGAAGCGGGCTTTTTAGACATTTTGAATGTTTTTATTTTATTTTTGAGTGCTTCTTTCATGCATTGTGATCGAATATTCATTATTAGAATTTTTAAACCACTGTTCGTTTGTGCAAACGAGACGTTTATTAAAAAAAGTTTTTTGTATAACAACGCGACTACTACGGAAAACCGCAAAGTTCACTTCCAACTTATTGTTTGCCTATCTGATTTCGCAAGCCAGCCACTGATAATTCTTTTTTCTTGTGGTTATAAGCCGTTCCAGCCAGATACAAGTGTTATGTAGACGAAATTTCAATGCTCCAATGAGGCACGGGTATTTACTAAGGCGGAAAGAAGCACCGTAAAGAATCCTCGCTCACTACGGACCAAGACGACACTGCGGGACACATAGAGGCACAGAATTTGCCCGTGCATTTCATTTGTGCATACTTTCACCCCAGCTACACCATTACAGCCAGGTACACACCCTAAATAGCTGCGCTAATAAGAAAATAAATGACCAAAACTCAGACCTTTGGACGCGAGAGTTGGGGATCTGGGGCTGCAGCTGTTGTTGTTGCTGGACCCTCACCACTCCGGGCGCCTGCGGCCGCTCCTTGAACGGCGAACTGTTGGGGCTTTGTCCCTGGCCGGCCCTAGCCGACCTGGTTGGTGACGATTTGGTGGAGGACGACGGCGAAAGCGTGGTAGGCTCTTCTCCTGACAGGCTGGCGCGATGCACGATGGCCGACTTGCTCCGGTGGAACCTGGTCTGCTCGACACTAGCGCCTCTCACGAGCAACGGACCGGATTTCGGTATGGGAGCCTGGCCACCCTTGGTCTTGTCAATGCCGCCTCCGGTGACAGGTCGGGAACTGATGGCGGCAGCGGTTTTTTCGCCTTCGCTACCGATGCTGAACCGAACGACCTGTTTCGAAATTAGAAAAACAGCGCACCTTTGGTATGGCTCAAGCAACTCAGTGAAAGCACGAGTTGAATAAAATACATCAAAGCAACTAGATTGGTTGGTGCAGTTTGCAAGTTAGTTATGTGTTCGACAAAAACACGAAGGTCAAGCCTCTTTTTTTACCCCATGGATGGGTCCCATGGCGCTCGACTTAACGGAGAGCTAAAGGGTTCCGTCAGCACAAAAGGCAGAATTGGTGACCTATACCACCTGATATCTGTTGTCGGCGCATGCATCGCCTTATCCTAACCAGCCACGTTAAACTGCCCTACTAATATACCATCACAAGGCTCGCTCGGCTGAGATTTCAGATAACGTTCCAAATATGAAAAAATTTAAAGAGAAGCACACATTTCCCAAATGAACAGAAAACACTGCAACCATTGTGCTGAGAGTGAACTTTGAGGCGGCATTATTAAAATTTATGTAAGCTATGAAGGCTGTTTTAAACAAAGCTTTACTACTTTCAACCAGCGATTTTGTGGAAGATGCGCAAATGACCTTTTGCCCGGAGATACACCCCCGGCGACACACCCCTCGAAGAGCATCGCGTGATTCACCGGGCCCGCTGTTGGCGCCTCAGGGCGCCGACAGCTGTCGCCACCACCGCTGCCACCGAGGCATTCAACCACCCCCACAGCCTCCCATGCATGCGGCGCTGGGTTGTTTCGGGAAATGTCACTACTCTAGCGCCCGGCGAACAGAACGATGCGTTCGCCATGAATGAACGGCGCGTTCGCCCAGCCTGCTTCTTTGAGCGTTGCACGGAATCGAACGGCTGTCAGACGTGGTCGGCAGTACAGCTAAATCAAAGGTTTAACCAAGCGAAACCAATACTTAACCAGACTAAACCAAGCTTTGCCTTTTCATATCCAGAGTTAGCTGAGCTAAGCCGTAGCCATTTTTTTTATACTCCAGATGGCGTTAAGTTCCGTAACATGCATAAGCAATTTCCAAACATTTACCTTTGCAGACTTTTCAGCTCTTCCTTCCGAACGTGCCCTTACTACGTATTCACTTGATCGCTGCCGGGAACTACTTTACTCTCGGTCACAAAGGTGGTAAAAAATTTACCGATATAATCAAAATATTTGTGACACAGGTGCATGACAGTGGTTATTTTGTAAATGGTTATTTATTCACTTTAATCAAAAAGCCAACAAACACATTATCTTAAGCAACCACACATTTACTGGACATGGCCAACAGTGGATTGGGTTGTTCAATTCGGAGAACTAACCATCATTTGAGCTGCCCAGCCATCTCTTAGTACAGATTGTTGCATTGTTAGTGGGTTTATTGTTTTCACAGAGAACTGCTTTCAAGCAATAGAGTTTCCGGTGTTCCACATGATGCGTTTCAGAAAACAATAAATGCTTGATGTGTTGTGCTAGGAGGGCTAGATGGTCTTTTTCAGTGCAGGAAAATTGCAGCTTATGCAGTCCCTGGAATACACTTTTACGGCACGTGTTATGCTGGAGGAGTTAGAGCTCATAACACCTTTCATACACTTACATCCCTGCCATGGAATTCGTGTGTATGTGTTTACGTTTTCTAAGTGTGATGTAAGAAAACTTTAGTGAACTCCGCAACCGACGCTTGCGGCCACGGCATCGGGACGTTTCCTGGGGGCGGGCGCAAAAGAAAAGGTCGTGCCTTTACAGTTAACGTAATGACCCATAATGACTTATTCGGAGCTTTTTAAGTGCGAATGCACTTCTTAAGCGAGCCTGAACCGCCGTCGTCCGGCGCGTCCTCGTCTTCTCCTCGTCTAGCAAAGATGGGCGCGCGCCACTCCTCTCTCCGCTCAGTGACTGCGGCGTTGCGGCGCCTACGGCATCGCGCGTAGCGGGCGCGCATTCCGACGCGTGGGGCGGTAGCGCAACAGGGTCGTGCGCTCCTTACAAGTGATATCCACGTAATGAATCCCATGCATGCACTTATACTCGGAGTGCTTTTTCCGACGACGTATCATAACGCCGCAAGTAGAATCTGGCTGATACTTTTCAGATCAATCGAACAAATATAAATAGTCAAAACAGAAAATGTACCGATGCTCGTTCCTTGAGAAATCGTTTATGACCTTCAGAGAAGCAAGCGTACACGACTAAACTGTATAAAAAAGGCTGCGTTACCTGCAATAACAAGTGAGGTCTTCAACGCAAGGCCCTACGAGCAGCTGTTACTCTACACTCGCGTTAAAAATAAAAAGCCTCTTCTCGTGCTTGTGCCGCGTGTGTTGCGCTCGTTTAGTTCGTTTTGCAGCCAAAACCTATTATTGTGAAAATATTGGTTAAGGCCGTAGGTCGAAAGTCTTCAGTCCCTGGCATAAGACGGCAGGCAAAGTAGTCGAAATTGGTAGCCCACAACGCGGGCTACTGCTGAAAGACTAATTAACCAGGTCAAACGCAGCTGGTGATGTTTTCGAAGGCACAACTCTGTCTACAGTCTCAAGCCACCAGGCCTACCCCCAAACCACAGAATGGTAAGCCTTTTCCTTCGGTATATATAGCAAAACAATGAACGAGGCATGGACTGTGCGTCGCTTCAAGTCCGTGGAGCTAAAAATCCGCAATAGGGCAGCTGAACTCTTTCGCTGCGTCAACGCAATAACCGTGAAAACTAAGTGCAGGGGGGGGGGGGGCATAAAGCCTGACTACGACTTGTCTTAAGTGACGTGAAGTTAAAACAGCCATGGGGACCAAGAATATGCGTTTATTCCGAGTAAAACGAAGAATGGTGGAGCTTTGCGCTCGCCTAATCAAAAACGGATAAAGTACAAAGGAATAGAGAGAAAAATAAAACCAAAAAAGTCGTTATTGCCGAAAAGGGAGATATCAGAAAGCAAATCTCTGCGATAACTTCAATGTTAGCGCTCGGCTTTTTGAGGCTAGGGCTGGTTGCTGGAGAACGAGAAAGCTTTCTAGAAAGGTGTACCCAGAGTAATGTAGTTTGGTTCTGTAAAAAAGAATCTATTCGACACGTTTTTTAGAATGTAATATTATTCATCTAAAACCATGCGAGAGCACTTACTGCCCGGTCTGAGTCATTTTGAAGGTAATACACAGAAAGTAAACTATACATCCGTGAAGCTCGTTAAAAAAAAATTCGAATGCTGTTGGAGCAAAAGCAAAGGGGAGAGGGAGAATAAGTTGTAGAGTATCTACGCCCTTGTTGCCATACGTACTGAACCTTCCCTATCTTACTTCATTACCCTTTCTGGTCACTGCCCTTCCATTTCAATAAACCCCCTGCTATGAAAAAAAATTGAAGTTGAACCTTCCGTTTACAGTTGAGCTAAAATCAGCAGTAGTACAGCACTCATGCGTTAGCTTCTTCGGTAAAATGGCGCATGTCATCGCCGTGATACGACGGAAATTATAAAAGTAATACAATATTCCCTCATTAACTCAAATTCGGTGATTAGAAATATCTGTTAAGTAGAAACTTTTTCAAACCGTCCATTTTGCCTCCCACAGGCGCTATGTATTTGACCCCCCCCCCCCCCCCCCCCCTCTACCCTGTACTCTGAAACGTCTTTTCTCGGGACTACGAATATCTCGAAATCTTGGCAGAGAAGACACAAGGCAACGTCCGCTACAGGCAGCTGATAGGCCTCCGTTCGAACGCTTAGCTCCAAATACGCCCCGAACGCGGTACTGAACGGAAAATTTACGTGGACTACGCGCTCTATGATGCCAGTGTCCCTGTTACTGGAGTGCTGTCGGCCGTCTCTGAGATGACTGTGGAAGATGATGAGCCTCGGCAAGTGCCTATAATGGCAAATGCAAGAAACACTGTGCGCCTACTTCGCAACAGGGTTAAAGCAGCGGTGGCGACCAACAATTGATACGATGCGTTGAGCATCTGCGAACGCGAAGCAAACAAGCATCACACAGTTGTTGCATCGCAATAATGAAATATTGTTTTTCCCGCCAATAGTTTTGCCTTTATTACAAAAATTCACCTGTGAAGTCGAGCATCCTTTCCAGCACTAGCTCTTAGTTCAGTGACCTGGCCACAAATTTTCGGCAGTCCGGATAACTCGAAACTGCGCTTATCTCGAAACGTTCAGCGGATTTTACGACTTTGAGCTGACGCGAAATTGCTGTATAAATATTCTTCATTCTCAACATCATTGGTGTAAATGTGTGCGCTTAAGTATTTCGTATTCCTGGTCAATATAACACTCGTGTTTTGCATTACAAATAACACGCGGGGGGGATCAAGGCATTTTTTTTTACTTTGCCCATCCCTCGCTAGATCAAACTCAAACTCTACCGGGCCATTTTTCCCGCCGCCGTTCTTGGCCGTCCTCACCTGCGGCGGCGTGTTCTTTGGGAGGTCCTCAGTGCAGAGCACCGCAGAGCGCGTCCGGTGGAACTTGCACGCCGCAGGCGATGGGTTTGTGGCTGTCTTCACTGCAGCAGCCGATGCGGCGCCGGGCAACTTGCTGTCCCCAGACAATGGCCGCGGCTGTGCGTCGGGGAGATCTTGGAGCTCAGTCACGACGGCGCCAGCCTCCGCAGCCGAGAATGGTCCTCCTCCCCGCAGCACAGCGCTCGTGGTCCGGTGGAGCTGCACAGCCCTGAACCACACCGGGAACGAAAGGAGGCACTCAGCTGTGAGAAGGCCTGCCTCCAAAGTACACGCTCGTGCATCCCCTTCATGAAGCGGTTGTTTATTATTGATTGCGTTGTATTGTTTTCCGCGAAATGATACATCGTTGTTTTTTTTTTTCATTTGGCTGACGATTGCAGTACTCTCTAATGCAAAATTTGTGTACAGGGAGATCTGCAGTCTTCTAGGTGACGGCGCATACCTGCTGGGTCTCACTAAGTTATGGCCGCATCAACGAACGCACGAAGACGCACGATATACTCTGGCTTTTTCTCCTAGCACTTCACCGCTGGGGAACACGTCTCGCGCCTTTCTCCCTACTTGCATCCTCCGATTTCTGCGCGCTCTATATTCGGTGGCTTGTTCGTTCTCTCGGCTATCTCGTAGCGAGTCGCCGCCGGAGGGAACAACCTACGCCATCTCGGCATATCGCCCTCCCCCTTCTACTTCGAAATACGTTCCTGCACCGATTTCCTGCTCGTTTTACCTCGTTTGTCGTCGGTGTTTCCTTTGTTCGCTCAGTTATAATGAGGGACGACGACGCCGTGAAGCCACACGAGCGAGCGCCTAAGTGCTGTGAGCTAGAACGCTGCCGGGTGGATGCCTGTCGTCATCAGCTATCTTGTTGTATTCGTAACTAGGGGCGGTTTGCGGCATAAGTGTCCCTCCGTCCTTTGTTTTCTCTTTCTGCCTCATCTCATGCCTTGTTCACCATCTCCGACGCTTCAACGCACTTACTAAGCTGCAATCGGAGCTTCTGAACCGAGATTTCAATACACGGCTGTTGTGTTATATTTTCAATAGCTAATAAATATACCTGTGACCGAAGAATTATGGGACCACCTGATGCAGATTCGGCCCAGTTCAAGCAAGCCTTATTGAGTTTGTTTCCATCATTAGGTCACTAGAAGCTTGATGTCTTCAAAATATGTGCACCATACTTTGCATAAACTAATGCTCTGTAAGCGTGTGCGAATTCATCACTTCTGGTATGAGCTGCTCTGTGGGTATGTAACACTGTGTTAGGTTTCAGGGTACGCCCAGACATTGCTTGTGGTCGACCTTTTAGGGGCGAAGTCCCCTAGCAGCTCGGGCTGTGGGCATCTCCAGTCGTCTCATGCAGTCACGGTAATAAAACACCGGGACACCCGTTTTCCAACGCCTCGCGCTAGAAAGTAACGTGTACTAAAAGAACACACCGAGACACTCGTTTTCCTATGACTCGCGCTAGAACGTTTCATCTCTATGAGAAAAAACGCGTACTCAACGTTCACACCGGAACACTCGTTTTCCAACGCCTCGCACGACTTCTTAGCATGCTGCGGCGTGTGACACGAAGACAACTTACGGCCAGTCTGCCATTTAATTGCTTGAATTCAGTTCAACGCAAGAGACGGCGCCACCCCATCAGAAAGCGTCCGATTGCTCCTCCCACCAGCGCTTCTCTGGTGCACAATCAGCAAGCGCCACGCGGCAAGAGAAAGACTTACAATCTTCGAATACACATACACACATTTTTCTCCCTTCCCCAGGTTTCCCGTTGGCCCGGTATTTTTAATGCTTGTGACGGCGTTGATTGATTGATTGATTGATTGATTGATTGATTGATTGATTGATTGATTGATTGATTGATTGATTGATTGATTGATTGATTGATTGATTGATTGGTTGATTGATTGATTGATTGATTGATTGATTGATTGATTGATTGATTGATTGATTGATTGATTGATCTTGTTGACTCACTAAGATTCAGTGCCGACCAATAGCAGAGGACATAGACTTCTTTTGCCTTACCCTCCTTTGCTTGCGCACCCCAGCGAATGATTCTGGTGATTTTTCGAACAAAACCTACATATTAGCTTTCGCACTGACCCCGGAAGTTCCAACAAACTCGTTTTTTTATAGCCACCAATTTCAAAAAATTACATTTTTTTCTGCCTTACTCGTGATCAAGCCCAGTTGCCAATAAATGAGGGGGGCGTCTTTCAGACAACCAACGGCTTACACGTACACTCTCATGTCGTTTCACGTAAACATCGCTACTCTCTCTGTACCCCTTCAACTTTGCCAAACTACAGTGATCGCTGAAAATGTGCAACAGTGCTTACGTCTCCGGAGTCGCGCTTCTCGCAAGGCAGCTGCAGCGGGGAAAGGACGGCCTCCCATTCTCCCCCGAGGAGTTGTCTTCAGCATCGTTGGCGTCCTCCTGCAGCGTAGAACTCGCCCTGCTCCTGCCTCCTTCCCCTTCAGCCGTTTCGGCAGGAAGTGCGCCGGATGCGAGAACAGTGGCGACGCCCTTGCCGTCGCCCTCAACGACCACTTCCATGGGCTGCCTGTCGGACTTGGTGCTGCTGGACCGTGACCTCGCATTGTCTTTGTGACCTGGGCGTGCGAACGAAAAATAGCCACGCAGCCACAAAGCCAAGGCTCACTTTCGTATTTTTGAACCGGCGCTTCACCTGAGGTTATAATTCACATTTAAAAGCGCAAGGAGAAGAAACACAAGAAGTAGACGGAATTAGTGCTTTGAATGGCGTTTGAATTGGAAATTCGGCCCAACTAGCTCAAATTTCTGTTTTATTGAAGCTTAGATGAATTTTCCATTACGCAGAATGGAGGTTTGTCGTTGTCGATTAACTCGCCTCTCAATTTCTACGGTTGGTTAGCGTTGATACATTCTTGAAAAAGTTAAAATGACTGTTGCCACTGCCGTTTGCTGTGAGCCTTTTATATCAGTGAAAGTACAAATACCCAAACCACTAACTGGGGTGCATTAAATCTTAAACCATCGTTCCTGTTAGTATCTTTCAGGGAAAGTACGGAACGGAAATAGAGGCAACAATTACACCGATACTCCCCAACGAGCGCGCAATTGCTTTCAGTGGACGTAACGCTTTATTCGTCACCCCCCTTATGTGAACGCAACACTTCGCTAGGTGATTCCCTGGGCTCGATAGAGCTATATTCCCGCACACTGCTATAGTTGGGCAATTGCGTACGACTGCCACGCAATCCACTGTCTCGGCGTACTTGGCTCCCAACCAGTCGACGGTCACCCCGATTATCGCGAGTATAAAATGATGGTGCATAGTTTAATGGGTGCAGCAAAGTTTTAAAGTGTCCCTGAAACACGTTCGATAAGCGCTGTGACTATTTCCTTCACGTCTGGAACCAAACCGCTGCGAAAGCTATAGTTATCGCCAGACCGGAGCGGCAATGCGTGATTTGCTCATCGCACCAGATACTCCTTCGATTTCTGCTTTGTTTCGTGGCTTTTTCTCTGCTATCGAAAAGCATTTATTGCTGCAACTGAAGAAAAACGGGACAACAGCCGCTACATGACCTTAGTGACGTAATTTTAGCCGTCGAAGAACGTCAAGACCGGGAATGCGAGAAGAATCTTTTGAGGGAGTTTCCAAGTGATCTGACGGGCATAGAGCCGTAATTTGTGGCTGAGGTATACTTTGCGTCTACCTAATATACGTGCTAGGTGTGTTGGGTGACTACGTTCTGCAAGTATTTAAGATTTCAAAAGCAGTTGCAAAAAGTGCTGCGGGGTTCCTTTGAAGGTTTTAGGTTTAGAGCGTTTCTTGCCAAATAAATACCTTTCGAGGCTGAAATCGAACTGAGGTAGTTACCAAAGGCTTGTTCTTTTAAATTGAGCAAAGTTGTATTTTGTTTTTAGCGAATTTATAATCCGTTCAAACTTTGTTGGACAAAATCACGCTATAAAATCATTCCATGGTGCTTTCAAAATATAAGTTCCTATCATAGTGAATTCCGATGTTTCATGGACATGCTCGCGCAGCGCCCTGCTCCTGAAGAGGTTTATAGAAATAAATCTAGTGCTACAAAAAGCTACAAATTGGGTCACACCATAATTGATGAATTTATTTTAGGACATATCAAAAATAACGAGTATCATTTCGGGTGTTGTTGACGTGACTGAGCTAATACATGCCGCTCATTGCTTCAGCAGCGTTCAGGCACAACACATTGCTGTTTTTTTTTCTTAAGCCGCGCCTGCTACTTGAAATCCAGTAGTGCATTTAAGGTCTTAAAGTAGCGCTGTCTTTCCTTTGCTCTTCCTCATACGTCTTCATTAGACTCTGTTTTCCTACGATGCTACCTTTTTCTTTTGTGCTTTAGTGCCGCGTTCTTAAGTCCCTTCAGCGACAGCCCATGCGAAGAGGCAATCTGCCAAATTAAAGAAGCGTTCCGGGCTTCCCTTCCAAAACTATATGCTTTGATGCTTTGACCGCTCACAGTGTAGGCTTAGTCACGCTTTGGTAGCATAATGTGGGCAATTTGTGTAGAGATCCTCTTTGTACCCTTCATGGACGCCGGAAATGGAGTACAGAATATTGCTGTTATATACGGGCGTTTGGAGACTAGGTAGGAGACGATTGCAAGGGCGCTATCATAAGAGATGGTCTTGATCTATAAGCCGCTTGCTTTACGTAGCTGAAAATTGAGTCCTAATGATGTCAATGACCAATCTGGATTGTTTTCTTTTTACGCCCGCATAAAATCCTCCTCTATTAGCAATGAGTTTTCATATTTTTTTTAATTGCACGGTTAATGTGCTACGGACATTATGGCCACGTCAATGTCCTCTTCATAGTATTCACATTCACGTTTTTTTTTTTAGAAAGTTAGTCGACATGTAGAGCAGCAGCAGGAAAAAGCACAATTTCCTGGCCACCCCTGCCGACTAAAAATACGGTTAGATGTTCTCTCTCTTCTGAATCTCTTTCGGAAGCTTCGGAATCAGCGGCGTTTATGAGCCTTCCGAGAAATTTCTTCTCTTGTAGGTCCTGGCACCGATACTGTCTGTGGCAACTGCGATAACGGCAGTGGTCTAATTCAATCTCAATGGCTTCAGTTTGATGTAGCCACCCCTGATTGCCTCCCTGCCTGTAATATCACGCTCAGATGTGGTCAACTTTTCCTTTGCATCAACTTTCTTTATAATAAAGGTTTCCCTCAAACTTAAGAGAGTCTTTGACAAGCACGTGAGGTCACTGTACTGGTCATTGTCCCGTGCAAGGCAGCACATACCTTTGAAATCTATGCACAGGCCAAAGAGGAACTCAGCCGGCACGAAGACTAGCACGAGACCCACACCGGCCAGAGACAGGCCCAGCCGGTGGTTGACGTAGAGGCTGCTCATGCCAGAGAAGAAGAGCACGATGCCAAGGACCATCTTGATGGTGATCGAGTTGCGCAGAGCCCGCGAGAATCCTGCGCCCAACAGGCGGCTTGGTCGCGTGTGCAGCACGAGCATCGCCGGCGCTGCAGAAGTGGGAAACAGGAAGGAAGGAGTGGGAGAAGAAGTGTTTTGACTCCAGGCCCTGTTCATGCTACGACCGCCTGTACCAACGTCATTGCCTTCTAATCCACGGCGTGCTAGTAACGAAAAAATCTCATCGCTCCCCGCTTCATATGCAAATGAATGTACCATTGAGAGCCGGTAAAATGTGTTACTTAAAGTAGGGCTAATAGAAATTTTTTGAGGTTATTTGATTGTACTGATCGCTTATTTTACTTCGCAGAACACACTGGCTGAAGCATGCGCTGCCGGCGTTGCTTGGTACATGTTTAAGTTTCCTTTTCTGTCTTCCATCGATCATAGAGTTCAGTGGCCATCACCCGGCAAACATACATTAGTGTGACATTTTCCCATATAAATGACAAGTAAGCGCCATAGCCGAGTTTCTCAGACGCAGGGAGAAAGTTTCTAATGTCACTTCATCCGCGTTGCAAGGCGAGAGGCGACAGGAGAAATAACTTGAGACGGAACGAAACAACCTGTGGATATTCAATTATTTCCTCCACAAACCAAGCAACAGGAAATACTAATGGAAAAGTACGATGGTATAATAAAAATAAAATTCACTTGATTCTAAAAACCCATCCGGATATTCTGCAGGTTGTTGAGGTGGTAGACAAGATCAAGAGCAGTGAAAAGCAGTATAAGGTTAGAACTTTTAATACAGGCTACGTAAAAAGACGTTGCCACACAAAATTCGGTGTCGCACCTTGGCGATCAAATCAATACTCTAGTTTAATATGAAAAGTTTTTCAGAAATCCCAATTCCGATATATATCACCATTTTCGCATTTTTGTGGCCCGGGACACCACACCATAGTAGAAGCTGCAGTGAAGATGTGGCTGACGACCGGGTGGATAAGCAACCTAAAGACCTAGTATGGCGGCATTCTTCCAAATTTGTGAATGCTTGCATTACAAGCGGTATTTTTAGTTTATAGGCTACTGGGGCCTTGGAAAATCAAAAAATGACCATAGAACACTTCTTTGCTCGATATGACCATAATGACCACTATGTATATGTACAAAGAATGCCTTTACTACATTAAGTGGAATGAAGGATCGAACGGCACGGGAAGGGAGGATCCTGAGTGGTAATTTCGTTGTTAAACTGATTAACGATAAAGTTTGCATGAGGGAGATGGCAGCAGCCGCGCCAAGGAGCTAGGTCGTCCCTTACAGCACGTTTTTTATACCACTCACATTAGCATTGTTGCCAAACTTATTACGAAATTGAGGATCATGGTGAAGTTCTCGCGGCCTTTCTGAAAATCCCGACCCTGTCAGATTAACGGCAGTATCGGAGTGTGACAGAACACACAAATCGTGAAATCTGGTTGAGATGGGTGGAGCCATTTCTGAAGGTTGTAGGGACTAAGGGTAGTGTTTGCCATGGCCTTGTTTAAAAAGATCTCCGCGCAGAGTATCAAAGCGAAAACTCTTCACATGTCCCCTAGAGCCACTAGATGAAGTTTCTAATGTCCCGCAGCGGTGTCGCGATTGCAATGCGGCTCACTCCAGCCGAAATTACTACAGGTTCTAAACTCTACAAAGAAGCCTTGTGTGGTACTTCACAAAAGATTGGGTCACCAGCAACAAAAAAGCAAGCCGTTGATATCCTGGGAAGTGGTGATAGACCAGTTCAAAACTAGAGAACTCAGCTAGCTGTATGCGACGACAGAATGTCACCATTAGACAGAATTCGTGACAGATGAGACCCTGATTCCTTAGGTAGCGTTGCAAGTGACCGCGCTTTAAAACCAGGCACATCTGTACATGGCTATTACATTTTAATCGCCCCGAACCATTACGCGTGTGGCGGCAAAGCAGATTAGGCGAATTAGGGGTGCTCTTCTTCAAGATGACAGAGAAAGTTTCATAATGACCCACGCTTCTTTTGTTTCTTACCCTTAATCGTATCTGCAACCGGAGACTCCGCATCTGTAATTACCCTTTTCGTACAAAGCACAGTGTACAGGGATGGCCTAGAAACTCATTCGTGCGACCAGAGAGACGCAATGCCTCATCACAAGCGTGCCAACAGAAGACCTTCTCGTTATGGGCGGTCCCCGACTCGCAGGGCCGCTGATCGAGAGGCATATCTAGCAGTATTTCTAAAAAATGAGCAAGGCTTTGCTGCAAGGGGTAGTCCTCAAAATATTAATTTTATTATATAGCAATGTAGCCAATTAGAAGGCAGGTTTCTTATGAGAACAAAAGTTTATTGGGGCGAATATGCTCCGCTAAAAACTCAAGGAATACGCAGGCGGCAAAAGAGCAGTCAAAAGAGAGCTGTAGCAGACCGTTTTCCACGCTCCGCTCCGGTATCGGAGGCCCGCTAAGCGCAAACGGAGCCAATGCCGCTCGTGGCCAAGTGCGCCACTCATGCGCCATGACACTCCCGCTCGCTATCGGAACGGACAGCTAAAACTCGCTAATAAAGTTACGTGTACAGGCGAGTCTGCGAGTGTCGGCGAATCGGATACCACAGTGCTTGTCTTTCGAGAATTTATCTTTCGGCGTTAATGATTGGAGAACCATCGAATCAAATCTAGAACATCGGTGATCAAAGACGAACATGCTCTTTTAGTGACGACATGAGGATACAATTTTCCTATCAAATAACTTAGCCGGCACGGCATACCAAAGAAACCGGCGAAAAGGCACGCTTCGTTCCTCAAATGGCGAGTTTTAGCTGACCGTTTTGCACGGTCCGCTCTGCTCTTATAGCGAGCGGGCGCGCCATTGCGCACGCGTGGCGCGCTTGACAGCGAACTGCATTAAAGTTGTAGCTAACCCGTTTCGATGGCAGGCTTCGTTATCGGCGGCCCCCTCAGCGCAACCGCAGCCAATGCCGTTCTAGGCCAAGTGCGCTATGCCTCCACAATAGCGCTCCTGCTTGCTATAGCAGCGGAGCGGACAAAACGATCAGCTAAAACTCGCTAGTGCTTCGGTTTGCGCTGAACGGGCCACCGATACCGGAGCGGACGGTCGAAAACGCTCAGCTACAACTCTCTAATAAGGCATCTGGGTGCGGCCAGACAATGGCGACAACACAAAAGTAAACAAGATCGAAGCCGTTGTTCGCGCTAATACTGGCGCCGCTGGCAGTTAAGTTGGTTGTCCCGGGTAACTACACTTCAAAAAATAAAAAAGAGAAGATGCAAACCTTCCATAAATCTACTCCTTAGGCAAAAACGTTATGGTTGAATGCATGAACAGGAAACCAGCACACTTTCTACAGATTTCCGAATCATGAATTAGAAACGCACGCGAACACGTTTACAATAAATTATGAGAACGGAAGTAGGCACATACAAACTAACCAGAAACGCACTTCACTCCACAAGTTCCTTTGAACAGTACGCACGAGTCAAGGAGTCAACAAACTAATTTTTTTTTGTCTGTATAGACCCTGTTTGCATAGATCAGAGTAAAAGTCCCTTGACCAAAACGTGCGAGCATGGTCGTTCGTGTGCTATTAACATCCCGCATCTACGAGTTATGTTTTAGCAGTGTCTACTTTATATTTCGCATTTGGGTATTTGATTTGCGTATTTGTATTTGACATCTGCGGTCGCTCCCCGCGAGTGCATGAACATCGTATTCATTTTTGCAGCTTGCTTTAAAATGCCCTCACACTCACAGCTAATGCATACATGTAAGACACCCCCCTCCTCCTCCCCCCCACCCCCCGTGATAAAAACTACAGCTATAGCTGTCTGCGTTGAGACGTAGAGGTTTAAACGAAATAGTGTTTCTGAGGCCACCTAAACTCCGAAGTGTTGGCCTGTCGGTCTGTTACTTGGTTTAACCGCCCCGCTAAAATATAGCTGAAAACGCGCTTGTACACGACATTTGCATAGG
Organism: Haemaphysalis longicornis; assembly: GCA_013339765.2. Taxonomy (NCBI): domain Eukaryota; kingdom Metazoa; phylum Arthropoda; class Arachnida; order Ixodida; family Ixodidae; genus Haemaphysalis; species Haemaphysalis longicornis. The sequence continues at coordinate 44,728 of JABSTR010001010.1, forward strand.
CAGTACCATTCCAAATTACTCAAATAGTGGCACGTTTCTCACATATCAACATAGCTCAAGAAAAGAAGCATTCGGCATATTTGAGGCAAGGATGATGTTGGTTGTATTTTTATTTAGATGGCCAATAAGAACGGCGTGTTAGAAACTTCAAAAGAGGGTGAGTTAAAAGAGACACTTAAACGAAAGCTGTCATCTCGAGCTGTTTCAAGAACACAGAAATGTGCCTCAGCAGATGCTGCATCAGCAATGTGAACGCGGAAAAAAATTGCATTGTGTTCAGCCAATCGCCCTTGGATTCACATTTGGAACAGCGGGAGGGAACGTAGAGAGACTGAGGGTGGGATGGCGAGAGAGGTGGTTGTGTTACGGGGCAGGGCGACACTTGCAGCGAAGCAAACATACACGTTCCATGTTCTTATATATACTTCCAAGAAAAATTGACGCTAGCGTCAACGCAACTTCTCGAGGCCATCCTTGCCAATCTGGGAATTTCGGGTAGAGAACAAATTTGCTCGGTCAGTGACATTTCGATGAGTATTGAATGCATCAAGTGCAACAAATACACCCTAGGAACGGTTTGTTTACATAGCTAGGAAATAAAAACACACTGTAGAAGGAGGAGTAGTAGTAGTACTAGTAGTAAATGAGTAAGTTTACTTGTGTACCATACATTACAGACATTCCTAATTTTGCGCCACTTAATTACGCACCCGCGTGCTTGAATGCAGCACAAGTAACGGCCATAGTTAACATCAGTGCAAGAAAACACGATCACTCACGTACGTAATGATGTTTGAGAATTTTGAGCAAATAAATATTTGAATGTAACAAAAATTTCAACTTTTGCCTCAATAAAGCATAATAAAAAGAACGCAACACAAATAGGCCTTGTGTGAAAATTACCTACAGCGGTGAACAACAATACTAAAAATACGTCACAGCTGTAGATAATGTAGGTCAATGAACTTGTTGACAAATAAATAACTTGTCACTGATATCTTATGATACTTCTCGCATTAACAAAACATAAAACTGAACTCGAAAGTCACAGTTAAAATTGCCGTACACAGTTCATGTTGTTCCATTGATGCACTTTAAAACAAAAAACACGTACACGCAGCGAGTACATTTCATAGCAGTAGTAGTAGTAGTAGTAGTAATAGTAGTAGCAGTACTAGTAGTAGTAGTAGTAGTAGTAGTAGTAGTAGTAGCACTTTGAATATGAATCAGAAGGACACGTAGTCCTGTTAGAGGGAGTGAGTAATCCGTAACGGGAGTGAGGAAAAATGCAAACCAAACAATTGTAGCTGCTACCGAAAGATTCTTCGTGGGCACCATGAGTGTGCCTCTTCTGACTGGTGGTTCGGCCTTCAAAGTTGTACCGAAGGATACACGAACAGCATTTGTAATAGCCATGCTATGCCGCTTTTAAGGGAGTAAATGTGTATTTGTTAAGTGTGTCAGGATCCAGTCGGTGGTGTCTATGTAGGAACCGCTTTCATGGTCGATAGAGGGTGGGGTAACATGCGTACCGTCTTCGTTTCTCTACCTCTCAGCACGAGGACAACTTGCTGATTCCGGGTATTGAGCCCATCGTAACATACATCGCCAATCCTTCAACACTAATGCTGACTCTGTCGTCTACTCTGTTTAATTTTATCCGTGGTACTTTGTACAGCCCCATTATTGAGTCTTAAAGCAATGGGGCTCTGCTGCTCCGTGTCAATAAAACACAATTATATATCTGTCTGTCTGTCTGTCTGTCTGTCTGTCTGTCTGTCTGTCTGTCTGTCTGTCTGTCTGTCTGTCTGTCTGTCTGTCTGTCTGCTACATATATACCTATCTTTGAATACGTCTCTTTCCGTTTTGTTACTTTGTTCACTCGGGAAGAGATTAGCTACGTGACGTCAGCAGGGGAATGCGTTAAAATGTAATAAAGGTTTTGTGGATGTGTACAGCGTCCTCTGGAAGGGACTGGCAACTGCGGGTGTACTGATATCGCAATCCTTTTGTTCCAGGTGCCACCATTTTGAAGCCGTATGGTAACTGATTGTTATACGGGATAAGGTTAAATGCTCACGCGCTACACGAAAGTGGTCTCTTTAAGGGAAGCCCAGCAACAAAAAATTAACATATGAATTGTAACTGTTACAACGGCACGCTTCATTTCTTTACTCTTTCTCTTTCTTTTCACTTACCATTCGTGAGACTTCTTTTGTTCCCTCGTCCACTAACGTGGTGTAATTACCTGGTTTCGTATCAAGAATTATTAATGACTTCTCGTGAAATGCTAAAGCGCAGTTTTTATTATATGACCATGCAAATGTGCATATACGTGTGCGTATTGTGTATCATGTGCAGCTTTCCCGCTCATGGCAGTCCTTTCAACAGTGATTACTCTGCAATTTTGTAGCTAAATGAAAAGTTCTTTTGCACAGCTAATATTTGGGGTGAATACTTGCTTTGTGCACAGGTTCAAGTCGCGCACGTTGCGCGGCTGGGTTCCTGAGCCATGGGAACTATCCCATAGAAATGCATAGGCAGTTATATTTGACAGCGAACTACACAAAACGATATTCAGAAACCTGAAATATTCTTTTAGCGTTTTAATCTTCACGTTGACTTCTAGCTTTATGCCAAATATCATTTTTCCTAAAGTGGTTTTTCTAGGTTCCCGAGAGGTTGTAATTTTGAGCGAGAAAGCTGGGTATGTAATGTATAATTGCTGTTGTGTCGATTGCAAAGTTGCTACATGTCACTTTTATGTATTCTTCAATCTCTAACCTATTTAATGTTCTTTGTACCTGCATACGGTCGTACCATTCAATATTGTCCCAGTGGAGAGCAGCAGTACTTAAAATGAATAAATAAACAAGCTGAAGTAAGTCTTATACTAGGCTCGTTGGTGTTTAATTCCGTATCTCAGCACGATTTGCTCAGTACTGCTAAAATATTCATACTGCAAGCTTGAATATCAATCCATCTGCTGTCACTTTGTGTCTTATTATGTGACCGCTCAAATGATGGTAAGTTTTCATTAAATCCGGTTGATTAAAAGAAAATCACCAGCTACTTTTCGCGTGCTTCATCGGGCTAGCGGTATTTGCAGAAGACAGCGTCCTACTCAGTGGTCAACAAAAGTGCGCGTTGCGGGTGCAGGCTTGGTTATAGGCTATCTCACAGAGATATCATAAAAAAAATTAATTTTCTCGTTATTTATTGCACTGGCTCGGTAACTATGTTTTCTTGTATGGCGAAAAAATTGAGAAAAGCAAATCTTATCCTTGGGAGGAATAAAACAGCCGTTAAGCGTGCGTAAGTGTACTTTTACTCTGGTCGGACCCGAATGAAAGGCAGAGTTAAAATTTGGCAAGTGGCAGGAACGGGTTAGTAAATGCTTCGGTGCATGCGGCGGAACTGTGATATCATTTTCATTTGGTCTAGTTGACCTCAACGGCATCTTGTGTTGCTTGAAGAGGTTTTTTTTTTACTTTTTTGTTTTCATGTTCTCGAACAATTTTTCTTAAATTGTAAATCTCGTCGGCCGTCGAAAATGGTATGCGTCGTTCCGTCCTCCAAACGCCGCTTTTTTTGTTTGTTTGCTCTTGAACCATTTTTCACGTAAAACTCGTCTGCGCCGAAAATGGGATGAGTCGGCGAGTCTTCCAGATGGCGCCTTTTGTTTGTTTGTTGTACTGATACTGTAGTGGTTGCTCATTTACCTCCTCTGACTTCCTGTAGTATCTTTACGCACTAAACTTCGACGAACGTTTTGGTTAGGATCTCTGTTATGCCCTCTTTTTATTACCGTATCCCTGAATATTTTCTGCTGACACATCGTATGGTCTTTCGAAGATGAATACACGTTAACACACACCCGTGCCGTTGTACTCTTTCATCACTCGCTTCCTGGCGCTTACCAGCTTCTTGATAAAAAAGCGTTCCTTATTATTTTACCTTTTTTCCCCCATGACCATTCCTTTTGTCTATCTTCATCGCATGAACCACTGCGCTCCTCTCATTTCCTTTCCTCAAAACCAACTCCCTAGTCACCACCAAGACGGTTCTCCCTGAGGGGTCCTGGACAGCCCGTACTCTTTCCCGCTAAAGGGTCCAAACAAGCTGAATTAAATTTAAAACCAACCAGACCGCTAGAACTTAGTTCGCCCTCTCGAAATGCCAATGCCCTTGCTATAGAATGGAGAAAAGAAGGAAAAATTGGGAAAGCAACATCCGCAGCGCGGATCGTAGCCCACTGCTCCGTTCTTCTTGCGCCTTTCCGAGCACTTCTACGACTGACGAGGAGAATAGACACACGACGATAAAAGTAAGCCATGAAGACGGGGAGTTTCCGTGACACATTTACGACCGCGCTTTCCGAAACCCGCCCAACGAGCTCCCAGACACGTTGAGGTCCGGCGTTCCGCTCCTCTGATCCGCCAACAATTGCATGCAGTGCAGCATTGCAGTAGCCAGCCGCGTTTATGTCTGTTTCGCGTGTAAGGGTCAGAAGAAGCTAACGAAGCGTTACGGTGGCACTACAAGAGAAGCCTTGAGTGGGTGTTCTATAAAGGATTGAAATCCGCTGGGATGCCTAGTACTCACCTGAGGACGCACCTTAAGATAAATTACCTTAACGTAAAAACTCGTGCGCATGTTTGTTGATGTTAGATTATGTTTGCTTCCCAATTTCAATGAGTGGTAACAGTTTTGAAATGACAATTTAATTTTTAAATCCCCTTACGCTTCTCTCTCGTTTGGTTCGCACGTAACCACTCGTGTGACAGGAAGTGGGGCTTTATTCATGACTGCATTGATTCATTGTTCGGTAATGATTACCGCTCCTACACAATGACATGTACAAAAGGATCGTAACAAACACAGCCAGGGCCATGCGATGTCAAACGTGTCCTGGTTAAATCGAATGTGAAGAGAGAGTGAAATAGGCGGTTCCAGGACGTGTTGGGCATTCGACTCTTTCTCAACGCTTAGCAGTTCTTCAAAGCAGTTTTTCAACTAAGGCGCTCGATACGGCTCTTTTTTATTCAAGTTGAACTGTTATCATAACAGGACCAGGTAACAAGACGACATGCTTCTTTTCTGGATAATTTCGTGTCGTGTGTTCCTCGGACCCTTATTTCACGCTGTTTATTTCATCAAGCCGTGAACCAATCAGCTTGACACGTACTGTTGTCTCGTGACCCTTTAGTCCTCACTCGATCTTGCGTCTAAGGCGCTGGTGACACCGTATGAGCCGTGAACGGCTTTACAAACGTTTCAGATATGACAAATTTCCATTGCACTTAAGATTGAAGCTCTACTATCCAACGCGTGAATCATCGCACTGGGCAAAACAAGAAGTAAAAATCGCACCAGCAGAAACTAAACCGGTGCTAGTGTAATTGTGCAAACTTCCGCTTTACGCCAAATCCAACGCACCCATGTGCCAGCTATGGCCACGAAGTTGTATTGACCGTGCACTTACCATATGCAGCAAGGTCGGCAATACATTTTTATATTAAAAGGCTGAAACACAACGCAATGAACGCAAAGCGCTAGTAAAACAGTACCCATTTGCCCGTTTACTACCGAGAGCCTGCTGAGTGCGCGCAAGTGCACGAATTCCCCACTGCTTTATGGATATTGATTTTTTTCCTTTCCGGCTCTTGATCAGACGAGATAGACGCTTCTTCAAACTGTACGTAATCCTAAAGTTTTCCATGCAGGGCACTGCCATATTTCGTCCGGGTAAACTTTCCCACTCATAGACTCATGACATTGCGCTAGTCGTACGCTCTCATGCTGCTCTATTACTTTCGTTTAAGCACAAAACATTCCCTCCCGAAGGCCCCTTAGACGTGCATGTGGGGAGGAAATATGGGCAGTTTGGAGCGCAACATCTCCCTCTACATTGTTCGTGAACGCGTACGCTGAACATTATTTGCGCAGAACAACCTAACAAAAAACTAAGCCAACCTTGCCTACATACCGGCTCCGTTACCGTGTGAGAGCCAGCCCCAGTACTCCCGTAGAAGCCAGAACACTAGTCGTTTGACACTAACGCGAAGTATTCCACATTATCTGCATTGTTTTTCCTTTGGCTCATTGTATCAGCCCTGAAGACCTACGGAAGAGGAACATGTCTTTTCAGCCCCACAGATGTCCTGGGCTGCTCAAACACAGTACGTGTTTTCCTCTGCATAAAGCCAGTACATCACCACTGCGGCCGCTTTGGGGGAGCTGAAATCCGAAAGGTCGCTTAAATGCATTATTTTCACAAACTTCAAAGCAGCTCTATGACTTTCAAAGCATGAAAATTCTCGAAAGATTCGCCAGTGCATAACACAGCTCGTCCAGTGTATCATCAGCAAGCGCTTCGAAGTCCGATCTCAGAGCCTCCCGTGTCATGTTGGGGTCCATGGCAACGAAGCACGAGGCGTACAAACATACTGAGCGTCGCAAATACACAACACACAAGAAAGAAGACACGGACAGGCGCTGCACTTCCAACAGTTTAATAGCAACGACCGCAACGTACATTTATACACACATCCCGACATGCGCAATAGAGATGCCCACAGCGTCAGCGCAAGAATTTATCTAAAAACCGCCCCTCAGCGTTGAACAATACCACCGACGTGTCATTAACACAGTCACTTTTCTTCAATCTGATACGATGCGCCTCGAGCAATTCTTGGTGAAATGTATTTTAAACGATTTTAAGCGCCTTGGAAAATGCCTGACTGTTACTCATGAGTTGCCGCATGATGATGCCATCCAGTTTTTGTACCTGAATATTCAGGTGTTGCAGGGGCATGTGTGTTGGTCCTTTTCACTTCGTTCTCGAACAAACCTGCTACCGTATGACTCGGCAGAATCTAAGTTAGTTAAGCGGGCTATTCCCAGTCTCTGCCTAGAATCTTCCTTGAGGAAATCGTGCGCACACATGATGCAGTCAAGTTGTGAACATCAGGTGAAGCGGCTTTTGTCAGCTAGCTTCCCTCTGCCGGTCGTGAATGCGGTGGCGGAAACCCTCCTTCAAAAAGTGAAGGGTAGTAAGCCAAGGACGATTGCGCTGCTAAGAAATGACAAGCGACCTGAAGTGGTTGCGTTCCCACACAAGGTGTCGCATAACCTAAAAAAGGTTGCGACGAGGTACGGTGTCCTTGTCGCTTTTTCTGCTCCGAGTAACCTCGGCCAACTCTGCTCTCGCATTGCTGCTACTAGTAAAAACAGGGCCTGCGAAAAACGACATGAGAGGCCGTTGGTTGCCTGCGCTGTAGGGGTGGTTTATGAAATCCCCCTCACCTGTGGAAAGTCCTACATCGGCCAAACTGGGAGATGTTTGAGCGACCGCCTAAGGGAGCTTGCTCAAAATTTAAAGTCTAATAATGGCGCACATTTGACAGCGCATTGCGATTCCTGCACAAAATGTGAGCCACGATTTTCCGAGACAAAGATACTGGGAAGAAGCAGATATTAGAAGGCCAGAGAATTGCTCGAGGCGCATCGTATCAGATTGAAGGGAAGTGACTGTGTTAGTGACACGTCGGTGGTATTGTTCAACGCTGAGGGGCGGTTTTTAGATGCATTCTTGCGCTTACGCTGTGGGCATCTCTATTGCGCATGTCGGGATGTGTGTATAAATGTACGTTGCTGTCGTTGCTATTAAACTGTTGAAAGTGTAGCGCATGTCCGTGTCTTCTTTCTTGTGTGTTGTGTATTTGTGCCGCTCAGTATGTTTGTCGACCTCAACCAACACGCCCAGCAACACGTTCTCTTGAAGCACGAGGCGGCTGATAGCATAGCCCCGAAAGGACTCTCATTTGTTTCGACAGTGAAGCTTTCCGATGATCATCGAATCATTTTCACGCCATGGCATTTTTAAGCTATTTCTAGCCGCTGTGCCTATTACCTATGTCTATCTTGTGTCACCAAGGGGCTTTCAAGAGCAAATGCATATCTTTTATATTGTATCCGAGCAGGTTCCGTGAAAACTCTCGTTTGCAACTCAACATGCGCCTTGGGCGATCGCCCATGCGCTTGTCATACTCAGCAACAGTACGTTAAGTGTTTGCCCGCAACATGCGACCGTAGGTGCTTTCGGCGACGTGAAACCCCGTTATTACAGTGGACCATGCAATCTTCCCAAAAGGAAAGCTGAATAGTGCATATGTCAATTCTCCTTGAATTTTGTGTTCAAAATACTGACCTCGCAATATAATTTTTTACTGCTGCAGGGGCTGCTATGGTGGGGCAATTGCTGGCACATTTTGCAGGGCTAGTATCTCCCGAACCTGAACAACAGCAACAGCAACAATGTTCCAGCATCGGTATACAGTACTGCTCTGTTCCCGTACTTCAAACAGGCATATCCACGTATGTGCTCCCGTAACCTACATGCTCCTATCTCCTTGTTCTTGCTCGCTTTTATGGAACCAACATTCACCCCTCATAGCCTCCTACTCGGCACGGCCTTCGCTCTCCCCAAACGTTTACAGTCACGTGAATACCGTCACCTTCTTTTTAAATAAACGCCGAGAAGTTACCATTTACGATGTGAACAAAACATCTCCGTGCGTTGTTTCTTCGATGCGTGGTTCTTTGCACTACGAAAGACCTAGAATAAGATTGCTCGTTCGTTATCAGGCACTTCCTCACCCAGGTAGCTAGCAGGTCTCCGCAGGCCGTATGTTTAATGAAGGCTAGAAATAAAACAAGCATTTTGTTCTTTCAATAATATGAAATCTGCAGAGGTTGTAGTGGTATCATAAGACAGCGAAAGAGGATATGTTCCCATTCACTGCACTGGTTAATCATACAGTATCCTTGACCAACTTGACTTGGTTCGCAACGCACAATGCATCCTCACCTTGTTTGTGGCTGGGCTCGTCTAAGTTCAAGCATGAATGTCGGAAGACAATGAATCAAGTATTTTCATTGCGGCTGTAAACGGAAAATTAAAACAATATTTTTCTCAGTTTATAAATTTAAGCTGAAATTCCCATTAGCCTTTTCCTTTTTGTATCAGTTTTCTTTTTGTTGTTTTTTATGAGTTTTTAGTGGTTTGGCATAATGGCTACATGCACAGTTCAAACTTAAGAAAACCTCATCCTTCCAAAGGAATAACTTCCTAAGCAAGTTTCAAATGACGCGGACAATCACTAAAACCTATTTCAGCATAGCAAATTGTTTGATTTCATGTTAAATAGGAAAGTAATTCTAGAAAAGTACAGTCTACACACTCAAGAACATCATGCAGCAAGTGAATGAACGCGGTAAGATTTAGAAAACAGTGAAGGCAATTGGGCACAAAATTTTCGTAAAGTGTACTTCGGTTCGGTGGTAAAAAGGAAAATGGTGATAACAAAACACTCGGAAACCCTTCTAATGGTTCTGGCACGGTCCCAATAAAAAAGAAATTCCCGAAATACTGTCATTTTATCTAAATTGACGCGCCCTTCACTGGAAGATGCCCAGTTATGTGTTTAAATAATTATAGCAAAGAAAATTCTTAAGTAAACTGGATCCAAGAACCGAAAATGCAATTAAACGTGTGGGGATATTAACGCAACCAGTTGTGCAGGCAGGGCTAAGTTACCAATGTACAGCACAGCAGTTGTACTGCATTTCGTATTTGGTGGCGCTAAAAGCGAAACCAATTGTGAAAGGCTTTTCTGTCGTGCCGTGATGTTCCCGAAAGCCCAACGACCCCGGAAAAGTAACTTCATTGCCGAAAGAAATGCTTTATGATGGAGATTCGTTTTACTCCCTCGTACCGTTTTCTGGAAAGGAAAGAAATACGGTTAAATTAAGTTCTAACGGACATTAAGCTCGTCTCGATAATAGCGACTCAAATTTAGAACCAGCACAGTCGTAGGTCGAAACCAAGGTTGAATGACCGTCGCACGGTCTTCTAAGACAATAAATCAGGCGATGAACTCCTGTATCTAACCAACAATTTCATCGCGGAAGTCGGGTCTGCTATAATTCAACCCGGCCGTATCTCTTCCCATATCGCCACCCTCCTTGGGTTCTCGTGGTTGACCTTCCGCAGAAGTAAGTACCTACGCTACGTTTAAACTGGACTCTAATGCGACTCTTCTCGTAAAAGTTGTAAAACGGATACGGACTACCACGTCATTTACTATCAAATTTATTTATTACCCCTTTTGTTCTTCGCAAAGCCACTCTACATTGCCCTTATTTATCATCGTTTGGAGTAGCCAGCTTCTCATTTGTTTGAAGCTAACCTCTCCAAGAAATAAATATTTCCATGGTTCTTCTGACGGGAGAATACTAATCGGTATTAGTATCACCACAAGTAAAGAATTCTTTTACCGTTTTTTTCTCTCTCTCTCTCTCTTGACTTGGTATAGCCAATTCACGGCAAGAGAAACTTTCCTTTTACATTATTTTAGGTTATTCAAAAACACAAGAACTATACATGCAACTCCAGCGCAAACAGTCGTGGGCGTTCCTCAAACGGCTGCCTTTTGTTCGGCTGCGCCACCCACGCATCCTGCCTTCTCCCGCGCTGCAGCCAACTGCACGCGGTCAGAGACCGTATTGGTGCTCTTCTCGTTTCGCCCTCGACGACATCTCCGGACGCTGCTGATTGTGCCGTTGTACGACAACAACGCCAACGCAAAGCACGACGTCGGCACATCCGCCCGCGCGAACCCTCACTCGGACAAAGCCCGTCCGCAGATTGTGTGTAGCGGGGGTGGCTGACCACTCGCCACAGCGATGTCGCCGCGTCGGAAACGAAAAGTGGCTATTTTCTTAGACGGGAGATTAATTGCGAACGAGTAATGTATATAGTTACATTCACTTGAAATAGAATACGTCACAATTGGTTCAACTTAAGCGTCTCCTTGGGCTGAAATGCGGATATTATACACAGAGCATGTTTGTCGGCGAACCGCCGTGGCGATGAATGCGGCTGCCAGCTCTTGACGGCGAACGCGTTGTAGTAATTGGGGGGTAACAGCGCAAAATGAATTGGACGGAAAGACGAGGAACTTGACAAACACGGGCCATGTCTTTATAATAAATGTAATAATTGTACGAAGCCAATAGAATAGAAAGCAGAAAGTACATAAACAAATTTTCCCTTTTTACACAAAAGTTTCCAATGAAACGCGCTTTATCTATTACGCCGGGAAGTTTCGTAATTTTACTAAACGAGTTACGAGGGCTTTATAGCGTAGAATCATCATCATCATCATAATAATCCCAATCATGAGCCTATCTCTGACAGGAAGTCTGGGCACAGGCCATTCCACGTAGGACGACCCCGGCTAAAAAGTCTGTTCCTACGTAAGCTGACCAAACCTAACCTAAAAACCACCAGAACCTAACCTTCAACGCAATCCAACCTAATCTCGGCTAACTCAACCAGTCCGATTTCACGCAGCGGCCCTTGCAAAAAGCTTCAATGAACTACAAACTTTACTTGGTTGTTTTCTCCTGAAATAATCCCTAACCAAAGCCTACGGCCTCATTCTAAAAAAAGCCATACATTCATTCTCCTGCTCTCACTTTTCTCTCTCCGCCTACCCGCGGTTCGACTGGCAGCACGCATGCGCGATGACGGTATACCCACCACCGCCACTGCAGCAAGGCAAGGCCAACGCGCACACCTCACGTAGAGGCAGGTTTCTCGTGTGGGCTTTCTCCGAAATTATGGTGCAGTAAAAGCGACGCCATGATCACCAGGAGGAAAAGCCAAAAGAAGTCTCTTTGAGTGCTGTTAGCGAAAGGTGAGAAACTCGTTCGTATGGCGTGAAGCTGAGCTGAAGGATAGGACTTATGCCGTGCGTGTGCTGCGTTTGATGACAACTTTGTTTGGCATTGTGAATCAGTGCTTCTCGTCGCACGCTGTGTTGACGCACTGAATGCGAATAAATTGTTCAACTGTGATTTCGGCTGGTGTCGTTACTGCACAAGCGGCGTTCACCAGCCTGGCCTGGCGGCGTGTTAATCGCAACGGAGGCGGCGGAGCGGCTTTGGCCAGGCTGGCGGAGAAGGAGGTGGCCGAATCAAACGAGACGTCAGTCTCGCAAGAGCACTTACATCACCTGCCCCACCCCCCACGATCACCACCTCTTCACGCTGTTTCCATGGCATTTATAACGCCTCCACGGCCAACATGGCAGTGGAGTTGTTATGGCAATTACAACTTACTAATGTTTCCCCGGGCCCACCAGAGGAGGATGTGGAGCAAGTATCGAATTAGCATGGACGCTAGGTTGAACGCTAAGAGGCCGCATCCTGGCCAAACTACATTAATTATTTCATTTCATTTCACCCCAAACTTTATGAAACTGTGCAGCGACCTGCAAAAGACCTTCCCACCTGCGTCCTGTGCAGGATGAAAGCTTACCCCGTAGAGCTCCAATCTTCTACTTTGAAAATCTTCCTTCTTAGCTTCACAGAGTTAAATCTATTCTACATTTAGTTCCGTTTCTCGGTAGCCGATATCCGCCATTACGGCAATGTACTACGGCAATGTGAAGTACCTTAGTCCAGTACTTTGGCTGCCCAATAAACCTATCCATTTTTATGGATTACACTGCTGCCTCAAGTAATTTAGTTGATTTTCAGTTTCTAATATTCACTGGTGTGGCGTGCATTCCGGCCATAATGTATGTGCGCCCCCATGCCGCTGGCTGCACGTCCCCATTGCTAAAGCGACGACGTACATTTTTACTTCATCGACGACGGCGTATGCACGTATCGGGAGCAGCCGAGGCGGTCGCGACTCCTCCATGCCTGCCCGGATTCCCGCGGCGCTGTTTGTCCTTTTCTTCTAGATGGCGTGTTCGAGTAATTCCATAGCGCAGGGAGTGCCGCGTCAACGTTGTTTACGCGATGAGAGTGGCTGTTCCGTTTATCGGTGTGACATTTTCTTGTTGCGATTCGGCACCAACATACACGTAAACGTACGAGTACAAGTTGGCCAGGGTAGACAGGGGGCGAAGTGAGCGCCATCGCAGCGCTAGTGTGAGGCAGCGTTTGTGCGGGCAGCAGAACTGTGTCCCGCCGACCTCAAAAGCATTATCTCGAGGGCAAGCACTGCTTCGCGCACCGTCCAATAGCCTACCTGCCGCAAGACATGAGTGAAGTCGTCACCGCAGACCAGCTGCCGTGAGTTAGTGTCCGCCACAGATTCCTCAGCTCTCGGCGGCGAGCGCCTTTCCCTTCGGCCACTTGCAGATAGATGTCGCTATATGGATTAGGCCAGGACCACAGTGAAAGAATATTTTCTTACACCGTGGCCAGGACTTTATACAGCTCCTGCAGGGAATTTACAATGAGAGCGAGGTGCAAATTACCTTGTAGGACCTAAAGTGCACCATACCGATAGTCACAAAGAGGGGTTTAAGGCAGGGTTGTCCTGTATCGCCTTTGCTGCTAATGCTGTACATGGCTTGACTAGAAAGAAAGTTTGAATACCGTGAAAAAGGTTTCAATCTGTGTTATAACTGCAAAGTACAGGAGGTGGAACAACATACGCGTGGCTGATATATCCAGATGACCTAGTTCTACTTGCACATAGCAAACTGTGTCTGGAACCGTTCACATCTATGCAGGGAAGAAGCCGCGGAACTGGAGTTAGAGTTTAGCACAGAAAAGTCGGGAGTTCTGGTTTTTAATGACGACGCCTGTAACGAATCGGTATTCGTTCAACAAGTATCAATGCCACGGGTAACTAAATACAAATATCTGGTCATATGGGTAAACAAGGGTCACGCCTATATAAAAACTCATGACGAGCATTCACAAATGAAAGGAAAAAGAAAATCCTTTATTATGAAGCACAGAGCACTGCGTGGATATAACGAATATAAATTAGCGGGAGGAATCTGGAACGGTGTAAAGGCACCGGCACTCATCTTTTCAAACGCATTACTGCGTGTAAAGTGAGGGATTCAATCAGGACTAGCAGCAAATTAGAGGGTGTCAGTTCTATTGGCGTTAGGATCACATAGTACAACAATAAATGATGCAGTGCAGGGAGACATGGAATGGGCATCCTTCGAAGTCAGAGAAGCACATGGCAAAATATGTATTGAAGAACGACTTAGAACTATTGATGACCACAGATGGGCGGTCAGAGGGTTACGGTATCTTTACATGAAAAGCGTGGACACACAGTGGAGAAAAAAACCAGAAGGCTCAAAACAAATATATAAAAATTGGAAGCACAGGGTAAATGACCAAGCATATAAAAAATGAAGTCAACGAATCAGAGACCACTACTTGGAAAAAGAGGATCGACGCAGAGAAGTCATCCGATATATACAGAATCTGAAGTGGTATATCCCAAGGGATACGTATTTTGATAATACCAAACGGCGTGCACTGCTTTTTGAAGCCCTAGCGGGTTGCTTGCGTACAAAAACGCTGATACGTGAGACGGTACAGGTAGAACTGTACGAAGGTGGCGGCACGGAGCCAGAAATTATGGAACATATTGTAACGGAGTGCAAAGGTGTCCATCCAGTCCTTAGTGAGAAAGACATCCAGCTTGCGGAAGCCCTTGGCGCTAAGGTTAACGAAAAAGTGAATTGAACCACAGCAGAGGTTAGTAAAAGCACGTCAGAATGTTGATGGGTAAAGAGCAGAGAACGATCTGGGAAGACATGCGAAGATGGAAGTCATACTAGCACAAAAATGCCATAAAGGGTTTTTTTGCGAGGTGATTGTACAGTGGCGTTACGACTAAGGTCGCTGTGCAACGCTACTCCGTTACAAAGGAAAAGCAGTTAATCATCATCATTATCATAACAATGCACGCACTGCTATGCTGTCGTCGTTGTCAATCGGCGTGCGCGCTAACGATCGCATACTTCGGAAGCATAACTTTGTTTTTGTATTTAACGATTCTGCCGTGGGCGAGGTGCAGGCGCACCCGTGTCGATGTCCGTATTGGGAGGCAACTGCCCTTCAGCGTAGCCGTTTCCTGCGTCGCGCGCGCTTTTTTTCGTGGCCCTGGCTCCATTCTCATATGGTTGATGCGGAGTTTCAAGGACCAGCAGAGCATCAGCACAGGACGCCAGTGCGATAATTCATATTTGTTTACGCCGCGGCCAAGAATCGCATGGTAACGGCGCAGATGGCGGACGCCAAGGCCCTTTTTTAAAGACGATAGTCTTTCTTGGGCAACTTAAACCCAGAAAGTTTGGTCTGTCCGTATGTCTGTCTGTCGGTGACTCGATTCTTCCACCGGCCACAGGGAAACAAAATCTGCGCATCCATGCCCACGAGTGGGCATGGATGGGCATGGATGCACGACAACAGCAATGTACTCACCGTTATTGTTCGTTGCGCAGCAGTTCACTGGATTCTTCCCCGGCCTGAAGCTGGGTCGCCCCCTCTAAGACCGCGCTCTCGTATACCTCGACGCACACTTGCTCTTCCGCGGATATGGACTTCCTTTGCCAGCCATCCACACGCATACTGATAGCCTTATCGTCGGCGCAGAGAACCGGCCTGGTCCCCCCGTTTTTTTCCCAAGATACTCTCGTTCTCAGCATCCCAGCCTCAACGTCATTGTTCCCTTCCTTGCCGGACAACATAAAAGAGCACCCTACAACATCCAATCTGTGCCTTATTTTTGGTGTTATGTGATCACGTTAAGGTAAAGCTGGTGCCCAGTGAGAAAATACTGCGATTGGCAAAGGAAACTAATGAGCGTTGCGTTTGAATTGAGACGAACCCAACGAACTTGTCAAAGGCGATCGACGATCTTAAAGCCCCTTATGAGTCGGTGTTGCTTCTGTTTCGGCCACCAATACCCGCGTCCAAGCCGCTGAGAATCAGGCTACTACTCTTGAAGGTTGTCAGCGTGACATAGATTCGTTTGGGCGAATTTATTGTCATCTTAATGAAATAATCACTCTACGAGCAAGGCTTGACTATGCCGGAGACCGCTCCCGGCGCGACAATTTTCTGTTTTTTGGCTTCGCAGACAACCCCAAGGAAAGTTCGCAGAAATCAAAACAGACGATTGTGTCGTTTGCCTCTGAAAAACTAGGCTTACTAATCGCCGCAAAAAATATTGCACGCGTTCAAAGGATAGGCCTAAATACATTCTCCAGATAAGAAGAGGCCTATTATAGTAAAATCTGCTGCTTACAAAATAAGAGAGCTTGTGCAATCAAAACGATCGTTGCTGGACGATACGGACTTTTATATTAGAGAGGACCTTTCACTAGCCACACGAACTGCCCGGAAAGAAATTGCTTGAGTAAGGAAAAGGTCTTAACACCTCTTACAAACTGCGCAACAATAGGCTCTCTGTTGGCGGTAAGAGCTACGTGTACAGCGCTAGCGCCGACTGCGTGCATGAACTCCAGGCGACACCCTCTACCTCAGCACCTGCTATATCATTCCCGGTCGATGTGTTCCGGACGGGTGTATGGGCAGACGAGCGGCAGCTTGAAGTGCACCAGTGTGGTGGCACTCAACATAGCCTCTAAATTAAAAGGGAAAGCCTTAACGCATTAATAAATGACTCCGAGGCTGATGTTGTTGTACTTGCCGAGACATGGCCGTCAAGTAAAATAGCGTTCAATTAGCTCTTTTAGTGCAACGAAAAGTAGGTAGTGTACAGACGTGACCGTGGTTGCAACATGGGTGGTGGTGTTTTAATTTCTGTTAGTGACCATTTTGAGTCCTTTCTAATCATGCTTCATTCGAATCTAGAGATTCTTTGGTGTTGCATAACTTACAATTTCAAGAAATTTATTGTTGGCGTTTGTCATCCGGCGAGAGTCTTCACGATTGCTTGAACTGGATTGCCGTGCGCTACCCGGTTGTGCCACTTTTCCTTGTCGGTGACTTTTTTTTTCAACAATCAAATGGGCGCATGCGTGTCTTTTTGCCGATCCTGCGTCTGCTGAGGCATCATGTTCTCTTAATGTCTGCTCCGAACTTAGTTTGTCACAGCTAGTCTATCAACCAACACGTCTACAACATCTTCTTTGGTTTATTTAATTCTGACGTCATCCCCTGACGTAACCTCCCACATGACGCACATGCCTGTGTTAACTGAACACGCAGGGCTTCAGTTTACTCTTTACGCAAGAGCGTTATTAGCTCATTTCTCAATTTTTCAGTGCCCGCTTGCCCTCCGCTGTCAGCCGTGCTCATCAAGTGTCCACGGAAATACGTCACCACTGCCAACCGGAAACTACGACTCAGGCAGCCAGATGTAAAGGTTAACAGGAGGATGGGAAGCAGGGCAATGATACTACGGAGGATGCTATGACAGAAATGGTGCGCGGTGATTCATCAAGCGTCGCGTTTGCGCAGTGAGTTAATTCCCCCGCCGTTGGTGCATGCACCGATGAACCACAGTTAACGTCATACCGTTACTGGGCTCATTCGGCGACTTTCCATAAAGGCTAACGGTCTGCTATCAACCCTGCTCATGAAGCGACCATGAAAGAAAGTGCCCCCGTCAACTGGGAGGTACGTCTGCGCACCCAAAAGAGAGGTCCCGCCTGAAGCTGTAATCGGGCGTAGTTGCATAAAGGGACCCTGCAGCACTTTTTTTACCTTTTTTTGAAATCTTGAAGTCTTGAAGAACGGAGCCACCCAACACACTCAGTACTTAGATTAGGTGGTCACGAAGTATCTCCACCAAAAATTAGTTATATGAGCATCGGATGACTTCGAAACTCACTGAAAAAATTTTGTTTCCCTTTCCCGGTCTTGACGTTCTTCGACGACCCGAATTACGTCACTAAGACCATGTAGCGGCTGTTGGCTGGACTTCCTTCAGTTGTAGCAATGAATGCTTTTCGAAAGCAACTTTCAAAATAAAGCCACAAAAAAAGCAGAAACGGGAAGCGTATCTGGTGCAACCAGTAAATCATGCAGTGTCGTTCCGTGCTGGCGATAACTGTAGCTTCCACAGTGCTTCCAGACGCTAGCGAACGAGTGAAAGCGTTTATCAAAAGTATTGCATGGTCCCTTTAAAACCGAACGTAGAAAGAAGAATGCAGGCCCGTAGGCTTGCCGACAATGATACTGCTCCGCAGAAGACAGAAAGGATACGTGGTTTCGTCAATTGCCGCTTCGGCGCAGTGAAGCTTCTTCTCTCACACAAAGCCGTTGTTGCTAGTTTCGTTAGGTCAAACTTCTGCGCTAGAAGACCATGAATGGCGATTCCAAGCAGCACCGTTCGAAGTTCTCCCTTGACGACGAGGTAACGCTTTCCCTTCTTACATCTTAAGGCCTAAACGAAGATGTCCCCTGCAACTTTTCCCTTCCTCCCAATCGAAAACCTAGGGGACTAAAACTAATCATAGATTATAATAGAGCTAACTTCGAGGCTATAAACGCTGAAGTTTGCGCCTTTATGGATACTTTACTGCCATCTCGCATGCAACAAAGCATTGACGACTTATGCTCCTGTTACAGATGTAAGGTTAAAGAATTAATTAATAATAGCATACCTTTGAGGAATGTATACAATAACACCAATGCTGACTGGTATACACGATATTTGAAGATTTATGGTCCTGTTGCAGATGTAAGGTTATAGATTTAATTAAGAAATACATACCTTTGAGGAATGTGTACAGCTACACTAATGCTCCCTGGTATACGCGATATCCTAAAAGAGTATTCAATAAGAAAGCCAGGCTCTTCCGGGCTGCTAGAAAATCGTAAATCCGGTGCGGTGGGCAGCCTATAAGCTAGCAGCAGCATCCTACGCGAAAGCATTCAAGATGCCTAAAACTGATTTTTTTTTCATTGTAGATTACCCTCCTTATTGAAAACGAACACGAAGCGTTTTTGGAACACTACGAAGCCGAAGCAGGACTATAACTATTGTGTGGTAGACATGTCGGGGGAATCTGTTCCGAACCATTTCTCTGCCTTTGTACTGAATGATAGCTTCGCGAATTCTGTTTCGAACCTCTTCGTCATTGATTTCCCCCCAATGCGAGAGCCTAATTTTTTCCTAATGGACACTTTAACTCTTTATCCTGCTGGTATTGCAGCCAAAATATCTAAACTAAAAAGGGTGTCATCCTGTGGTCCTGATGAAATTAACTCTAACTTCCTTCAGAATACTGAAGAGTACAGCTCAATTATGTTGTATTTCATTTACACCAAATCTATTCACGATAGTCACATGCCCCGGGAATGGAAGACCGGCGGGGTGGTTTCGATCTACAAATCAGGTGACGCACATAGCCCATCAAACTACCGTCCCATATCCATAACTTCCATCCCGTGCAAAATCCTCGAACACATAATATTCGCTCATTTGGTCAACTTCCTTAAGTCCAATGAGTTTTAAAAGGACGCCGAAAAGCTTTGTGAAGGTGGCAATCAAATGATTCAGGTGGTAGAACACATAACGGGGGATTTTTGATACTAAGTGTGAGCCCATACGTTGTACCCCCTTTCTCAGCCGATGAGCGCGCGGCACCGCCGCGGCTGACGCGGCGACCGCGGCGGGCGGCGACTGCGGCGGCGAAGGCGCCCCCTGATTCGCCCAATCGCCGGCAGGCAGGCCGCCGGGGCGTCACTGCTCTTCCGGCTGCTATATTTAAAAAGGAAAACAGCATCCGGCGCTTTAATTGCTTCTGAGGTTTCCAACGGCATCGCATCGCTATATTGGTGCTACTACGTTGCTTTTACAGGAGGCTTTTCTGGGTCCCTTTAGCGAATGCACTTTATAAGCGACCCCAAACCATCCACCACCGCCGGCTGCGCCGGCGGCGTCCGCAGTGCTCCTATATATTTAAAAAAAAACAGCATCCGGCGCCAGGTTTCGATCCGAGGACTTTGCGGCCGCAGCGCGACGCTCTACCGACCACGCCACGGACGCGACGCTGATATCAGTGTTAGTGACGCGCCCTATATCTTTAACGCATTCAAACTACGTCGTCAGCGGCGTGCGTTGGCGACTCAGCGGCGTTATAGCGGCTTGATAACTGCGTGGTGTACACGTGATACTACAAACCCGATGGAAGAGATGGAAGAGAAGGCGGCGAGGCGGTGGGCTGCGGGGGCCGAGCGCAAGCGCCGCAAGCGGGCCGACAACCGTGCATTCGCACTTTCACATTCTCCCCCCGGGAAATGCGGGGGAATTTTTTTTTCATAATTCCCAATGCGGTTTTCGAAAAAGAGTCAAAAGAGTCTCCAGTGAAATTCAACTTATTACGCTTCGCAATCACTTGCATGTATTTCTTGACTCCTCTTTTGTAACTGACTGTATTTTTCTGCATTTATCCAAAGCGTTCCATGAAGTTAATCATCCACTTTTCCTACGAAAAATCACGTAATTTTAAAATCGATCCCCAAGTCTTACAATGAATTCAAGTATTTGCAACTAATCGATCTCAATTTGTGTATTCCAATCAAACTAACTCCCCTGAAGCACCTGTGCGCTCATATTTACCTTAGGGCTATGTCCTAGGACACTTACTTTTTCTGATATACATTAACGACTTGCCTGGTAATATTTTTTTCTTTTGTTTGCCTCTTTGCTGATGATTGTGTTCTTTATCGTAACATCACCAGTTCCCCTGACGTTGAATGCCTACAATCTGACGGTATTTCTACCTGGTGCAAATTTTGACATATGGAGCTCAACATAACTTAATGTAAAGGGATGAGAATATCGCGCAACCAATTTGTCCTGGTTATTTTCTTAACAGTAGCCCATTAGAGTGTGTAGTGAATATAAATACTTTGGTGTAACTAACAGTCTCTCCTGGTGTCGACATATCGATTTATAAACATCTAAGGCTCACCGAATGCATGGACACTTCAAGCGAAATTTTTCTTTATCCCCTTCTCTAAAAAACAGTTATATGTTACGTACGCCCCATACTAGAGTATGCTTTGTCAACTTGGGATCCTGGATATACGACTCTAACAAACCAACTTGAAGCTTTACAAAACCGTTAATTGAGATTCATACTTTCTAGCTATCATCGTACGGCCAGTGTAACTCTATGAAATTGAGTCTGAACCTAACTCCTCTCGTTACACGTAGAAGACTGTGCCGTCCGTGCCTATTTCAGAAAGTATCATAATAACCATGTACTCAAACCACGCTGCGTACAACCCGCACGTTTCATATCTGAACGTATTGACTATCGTCACAAAGTTCATATCGCGAACCAAAACACTGTCAGCTACTACCATTCATTTTTTTCCGAAAACGTGCCGTGAGTGGAACCACCTGCCTGCTTCATTAGCTTGCATTACTACCCCAGACCATTTCCGCGAAGCATTGTCAAATTCAAATTTGTTGCAAGTTTTTTAGATGCAAAGCATCACTTGCTCGGGGCTATGTCCGGCGTCCGTCCGTTGTCCGCACCTCTCCCCCTACACTATAAAAAAAGAAATAATTAGCGGCGCCCGGTTTAGATCCCACGACTCCCTGGCGGCAAAGAGAACAACGCGGCGCTCTTCCCACTGCACTACAATACCGAGACAGGAGCAAGAGCTACGAACCCGCCTTATGTCCTTGACTCATTCAAACTACGTCAAGAAGCTACTGATAAAACGAAGGCACGCGAACCTGAACGTCAACAGAAATGACGAACTGAAAACTTTAGAAGAGGATGTTAGCGTCTCTTGCTCGGGGGAATGTCCCGCGTCCGTGCCCGTCCGCACCGCCTCTGATGGTGATTGTGGCAGGATGCCCCTAGGGAGTGGCCAACCAAAGAATCCATCACGAGACAGCTTCGCATTCAACCACCGTCGTCATCTTCCCATAAGGGAACCGCTGACGGCGAAGAAGGAGAAGACAAAGCTGCGAAGACGAGGGCGTGCACGTTGCTCTCAGCCGGTGCACCAACGTCAACAACATTTACCTCACCAACGCTGACGGAGACTACCGATTCTACCACAGAGACGGCAACATCGGCAAGAACATGATGGACGAGTTTCGGGGCCTCGAGCACCACCGCCTACTTACCGTAACCCAACAGTACTTGCGTGCCTTTGCCACAGGTGCGGACCTGGACGTGGAATTCCCTCTGGCGCTACTAAACACCAGATCACTCAACATAACGGCAACACAATGGAACCACACGGAACACCCATGATGCTTCGCATACTCATCAGGGTTCACCACGGGAAGATGGTGTAATTTTTTCCTGTTATAATGGTTTTTGTTTTGGTCTTATACTTTGTAGTAAGGAGTGCTTTTTCGTTGTGGTTACTGTTTCTTTTTTTAGTGTATTGTATGCTTGTGTCGATCCGCCATTTCTATGTAGATAATTGCTGTTCTTTTACGGTGAATAAACCGCTTGCTTTCCTTTTGACACGAGTGGGATTGCGTTTATGGCTGCGGTTATTGCATTTGCTTCACCACGTTTTTATTTTAACATTATTGCACATTTTTGTGAGCACGATCGTCGAACACTCGTCGCGTGCTTTTGATATCTTATTTGCTCTTTTATGTGCTCCGCTCCACTCTACAATGTTTGTATGCCCTGAGAGAAAATCAAATAAATAAATGAATAGTATAATATACTCACAGCCTAATCAAACGTCTAAGTTCGGTTTCAATGTTCATATTTTTTAATATTGTTGAACAAGAACAAAACAACACAACAGGCAAATATTAAGCAGAACATCAATAAATAAGTAAAATTTGCGTTGTTCCTTTATTAAGAAATTCATACATGCTTGGTTTTTGCTAAATTAAATACTAAATCCACTATAGAAAAAGAAACACTCCGCTGCCTGCTGTTGCCAGCGCCACTATAGCTTCTTCCGGGATTTTATCAAATCGAGCGGCAACAGTTACGAAAGGTTCCACTAGATAGGTTCCATGTTCTGCTTGGAAGTCTCGCGGAATAGGGCAACACGGTTCTCTAAACTATGAAGTAAGGCGCCTCTATTTATGCCTGTCTCCGCCGTTCGGCAGCACTGTCACCGAGGCACCCGGCCTGGAACAGTGGAACGTGGTAAATTTCAATTGACTTGAGAAAATATTTTGCGTAGTTACCTTAGGAGGACGTCACGCAAGAGGAACAGCATGAGGGGTGAGAGGGGAAGCGAAGGAAGGCATTTACTTAGCAAATGTCGACAGAAGCCCGTTCTACATGGTGCGTTTTTCGCCTGCGATTTCGGTGGAACGAACATTCGCACTTGCGAAGTTCGCAATACCTGGAAATGTCGTCTACATGGCATGCAAACGTCGCGATTTTCGCACTGCGGAAACACATTGTTTGCAGACCGAATTAGGCCTGCCACGAGCAAAGCTTGTTGTGCACGTTAAAAAAATAGTTTTATTTTAATTTCTGGGAAGTTGTTTGAGGTTGTTTTGCAGTAAATGTGAGTATATTAGCGGTTTTCATTTAACGAATGCCAATTATTTTTCCATAGACGCCCACATAGCAGAGAAGACAAACACAGCAAGCAACCCTGGGTTCGACTGTTTTGTGTTCCCAGCATATTTTGGTGTACCTCGGAAGGGACTTCTTCGGTTATTATGTACTTCTTCCGAACTGCTGTGATGTGCGCGATATGCGCGGACACCGATTAAACATTCGTTGAAAACAGCGCTTGACATAGGTTTGTGAACACGCGTACGTTTGTGTTGATGCACCCGCGCTTACACCCCGGGTATGCAAGCAACGCCATCTGGTTGCTAAGCGTGCAAATGGTGATGCCGTGATGTGGCCGTGACGTTCAACCAGCAGTGTTCCTATTGGCCGCAAGGTCCGGCCCCTCTACCGCCTCCACGCCGCACGAGCGGCGTTCGCCGGGGATGCTTGATCGTTCCCAACATTTGGCACTTTGCCGCAGCAACGAAAAAAGGTCGTTTTGCCGCTCGAGCGGCGCCGCATCTGCGGATTCGAAGGGAAAATCGCACCATGTAGAACGGGCTAAAGACTGTCGTCTTTTGTTTACATTTGCAATAAAAGGAGCGAATACGCGGCCAATTTTTTTTTTCCTACGAGATGTAGAAGCATGCGTGCGGAGAAATAGCGGGCGCTGTCCTGGAGGTGTTCTGTGTTCCCAAGAATAGTAATCGTCAGATAAACGTTTATGACTACTATCTATAGCCATAAATGGGCACGAGAAGCAGGATAGGACTAAGTTTTCTCGTGTTTATTTCCTGGTAGGATTTATTGCGCTATACATTGGCATATTTTTTGTTTTGCTTGCCTGTTTCTTTTCTTTTGCTACACCAATTGCCTACACAGAATTTCTAATAAAAAAAAATGAGCGCCTTAACTTTTCAAAGTAGGTGCTTTCGTGCAAATATAAAGCATTATGTTGTTAGTGATTTTCTTGAATATTTTTTTCTGTTTTTCTAAGCGTACGTTGTGTACCTAACCTTGTGCTGCTTTCAAAAGTGCGATATGATCATATTCCATAACTTCGCCGTTTTAAAGGGGCACTGACGCAAAATTTTGCATCTTGTTTTTTTTGTTGCGATAAGTAGCTAGTGACCTACTTATAACCTGTAGAAACCTCATTTGCTTCAGCGTGCGACGGTTGTTTAATTAGAGGCATTTTCAATGCGGCCAGTCGCAGTTTCGGTTTCAGCGAGTGCCGCGAAACGATGGATTTTGTGGATTTTGTGTAACAAAGCTGACCACGTGACCATCGGAGGGATATCACAGTTACAGAGCAGAGCCGCAGTAGCACTGTCGAATCCGCATCGACGGCAGTTTCTGCGAATGCCCCCCGTACTGATCTCGTGAGGCGCCTAATTAAAAAGCGACCGTGGATGTGACGCAGGCGCTGCGAGTGCAAATGCTACCGCGGCTAACGAACGACGCGCGCCGCTCGAGACGGTGGGTGGCAAGACGCGCGCTGGGAGCAGCCGGCCGGTCTGCCTACAGGTCCGCCTACAGATGTGTTCGGCTTAGCACTGCGGCGGATATTCGAGTGCCGCTCTCGTAAGCGGTGCAGATGACAATTTTTAATGCAACCCGCCATGGCATCATTAACTCCTTTCTCATGTAAGCCACCATGGTCGGGACTTGGGGACAATTTCGTGCAGCGGTAACAAGCTATCACTCGAGCTACCTGCGCCGGCGTGGGCCACTCCGCGGCCGTGCCCGCCGCCTGCACAGCGACCGTGCGGCTTCCTCAGTGGGCTTTTCGTGCCTCCGGCGCGTTTCCGCATCCAATGGTAATAAACAGTAATAGAAACAGAGTGCCTGGAATCGCTGTAGAACTTTGGTCGCGGCCAGCTGCCCGATGAGCTGACGAAATCACGGCGCCTCCGCCGCTAACGATCGTGTCGTTCGTTCTCGAGAGCAGAAGCGCCGCCCTCCGGCCCTCCGAGTGGAGCGGCGAGCCGGCAGTGCGGAAGCGGCAAACACAAACTCGTGACGTGTTTGGATGTTGTTTATTTACACTTGCGCGTGGTCCTCTGCTGGCCGCTCGGTTGCGTTTCGCACACTTCAAAATTGATTTTAAATATGTTCTAGGCTGTACTCACCGCTGATATTTTGCAGATGATGTATATGTGTTCCCACCAATCTATCTCCGAAGTTATCTCGCCTTCAAAATTTTGTGTCAGTGCCCCTTTAAGTAAGTACAGTTTTATAAATCTAATATACGTGAACTGATAAATTGAGGTGTATAGATATAACACTTTAAGGAGCCATGAAGAGAAAACACAAGTTGGTTCATTCAAAAGATTGCCTCGTTAGATCATACTGACACCACTTTTAACGTAAACTTCGCTCAAATAAGCTACATAATTAGGCAAAACGGGAATGGTCATGCGACCCACCAGCTCATTTCCCGCAACAGAACCTGTGATGTCACATGAGCTAAGCTCTGCGATTCGCGGAGGCTGGCAGAAGCAGACGCAAAATTAGGTAGAGCTTACAAACTAGACGAACGAGCGATTTGCGCTTAAATTTAGGGCACATTCTTTACAAAGCAATAAGAATGATGGGACAAACAGTGGAAGTTACGAAAGCACATGTAAACATAGAAGTACTGATGCGTTGTGCTGTTCGTACTGCGCACAGCATGCTTGGTTTAGGTGCACAGCACTACGGGGCTTGGGGTTGTCTCAGACGACACTGGCCGATTGACGCAAGCAACGGTGTCTTACGTGACCCCATTTGTCGAGCGAGCACTGTTTCAGGGAACGAATATTTTCTCCCAGAACAAACACAAGCCAGGTTTAAATGCGGGCAAAAAAAAACAAACCAAACGCTTGCCACGCTATGGTGGCGCCATCTAGGTTACGGAACGTAAAGAAACGCGGGAACAAACCCACACCGCTGTACAGGGTGCAGACAACCTTTGAACGGTCCCGTGCCGCCGCAATTGGGCCAACGGGCTCAACGCGTTATTCTTTTCGTTTCCCACGAGACCTAGCAACGCGAAACAGACAATATCATTCAAACTTCAACAGTAAACCGCGTTGCGGCGATAATTTTAGCGCGGTTTTGACACAATGACTTGCTTCGGCAGGCGAGTGAGCAACCGAAAATGGCGGCGCCAGCGTATACGTGTCTCTACCCTGTACGGCGGATGCGTGAATGAAGGTACTCTAGGCTGCAGAGCGGTCGGTTCTTGTGATGTCACATGGGACCACGAAAACGCACGATTGAGCGGGAAAATCAAAATTTTAACCTCAATTGTTTAATTTCTCAGTGAATAAAGCACCGTTTGTATCCGGACAAGCGCTGGGGGCACTATAAAACACGAAATCTTTCGAATAAAACCAACTTGCATTTTCTCTTCATGGCTCCTTTAAATGGTTATCCATGCTAGTTACGCTTCTATATGCAAGTGAATCCTTTTCACGGCTAGGGGCTAGGCGAAGAAAGCTTGCGCATTAAAATCTCTACCTTTCCTTCCTTCATCATGTTCTTGCATCGGCATTAAAAGAGCATAAATTCCCCCTTTAACCGGCACTCGTATTCATACTGCGGCCGCAAACATCAGAGCAAAAGAAATGGGAGCTATTCCGCCCTATGGAGTCGGACGACTAGCGAAACTGGATAATATACACGTTCCGCACATGTTTAAAGAATGTAGAAGCATCTGATGTGTAGAATCATCTATTTCCCTCATCGTTTTGTAGAGGCGGTGACTATATCTTTGCGATTACTTAGCGAAACTTGGAAGTGGTGAAGTTGTGTCGTAGCTGCCAGACATGAGGATATCCCCTTGCCTATTGTAGAAGCCCGTGGGTTGACAGCCGATGGAAGTTCCACGATCTTTGCGTCTTCACTGCACACTTCCTAACCACGAAAAGTGAATAAAATTTCTGTTATTGCTCCAGTTTTATTACGGTCAATTGCTACACAATTGTTTAAGAGGGACTTTTAATAAAATTAGTCGTATGCGCTACCTGACCGCTAAGAATTGCCGGAAAAGTTGGAAAAGTGACGTTCTTCGACGACCCCAATTACGTCACTAAGACCATGTAGCGGCTGTTGGCTGGACTTCCTTCAGTTGTAGCAATGAATGCTTTTCGAAAGCAACTTTCAAAATAAAGCCACAAAAAAAGCAGAAACGGGAGGCATATCTGGTGCAACCAGCAAATCATGCAGTGTAGTTCCGTGCTGGCGATAACTGTAGCTTTCACAGTGCTTCCAGACACTAGCGAACGAGTGAAAGCGTTTATCAAAAGTATTGCATGGTCCCTTTAAAACCGAACGTGGAAAGAAGAAGGCAGGCCCGTAGGCTTGCCGACAATGATACTGCTGCGCAGAAGACACAAAGGATACGTGGTTTCGTCAATTGCCGCTTCTGCGCAGTGAAGCTTCTTCTCCCACACAAAGCCGTTGTTGTTAGTTTCGTTAGGTCAAAATTCAGCGCTAGAAGACCATGAATGGCGATTTTAAGCACCTCTGTTCGAAGTTCTCTCTTGAGGACGAGGTAACGCTATCGCGTCTTACATCTTAAGACCTAAACGTAGATGTCCCCTGCAACTTTTCCCTTCCTCCCAATCGAAAACCTTAGGGAATAAAACTAATCATAGATTATAACAGAGCTAACTTCGAGGCTATAAACGCTGAAGTTTGCGCCTTTATGGATACTTTGCTGCCATCTGGCATGGAACAAAGCATTGAAGACTTATGCTCCTGTTACAGATGTAAGGTTATATAATTAATTAATAAATACATACCTTTAAGGAATGTATACAGTAACACTAATGCTGGCTGGTATACGCGATATTTGAAGATTTATGGTCCTGTTGCAGATGTAAGGTTATAGATTTAATTAAGAAATACATACCTTTGAGGAATGTGTACAGCTACACTAATGCTCCCTGGTATACGCGATATCCTAAAAGAGTATTCAATAAGAAAGCCAGGCTCTTCCGGGCTGCTAGAAAATCGTAAATCCGGTGCGGTGGGCAGCCTATAAGCTAGAAGCAGCATCCTACGCGAAAGCATTCAAGATGCCTAAAACTGTTTTTTTTTTTCATTGTAGATTACCCTCCTTATTGAAAACGAACACGAAGCGTTTTTGGAACACTACGAAGCCGAAGCAGGACTATAACTATTGTGTGGTAGACATGTCGGGGGAATCTGTTCCGAACCATTTCTCTGCCTTTGTACTGAATGATAGCTTCGCGAATTCTGTTTCGAACCTCTTCGTCATTGATTTCCCCCCAATGCGAGAGCCTAATTTTTTCCTAATGGACACTTTAACTCTTTATCCTGCTGGTATTGCAGCCATAATATCTAAACTAAAAAGGGCGTCATCCTGTGGTCCTGATGAAATTAACTCTAACTTCCTTCAGAATACTGAAGAGTACAGCTCAATTATGTTGTATTTCATTTACACCAAATCTATTCACGAGAGTCACATGCCCTGGGAATGGAAGACCGGCGGGGTGGTTTCGATCTACAAATCAGGTGACGCACATAGCCCCTCAAACTACCGTCCCATATCCATAACTTCCATCCCGTGTAAAATCCTCGAACACATAATATTCGCTCATTTGTTCAACTTCCTTGAGTCCAATGAGTTTTTTTTTTCATAATTCCCAATGTGGTTTTCGAAAAAGAGTCAAAAGAGTCTCCAGTGAAATTCAACTTATTACGCTTCGCAATCACTTGCATGTATTTCTTGACTCCTCTTTTGTAACTGACTGTATTTTTCTGCATTTATCCAAACCGTTCGATAAAGTTAATCATCCACTTTTCCTACGAAAAATTACGTAATTTTAAAATCTATCCCCCAGTCTTACAATGGATTCAAGTATTTGTAACTAATCGATTTCAATTTGTGTATTCCAATCAAACTAACTACCCTGAAGCACCTGTGCGCTCATATGTACTAAGGTACATTCCCTTTCCCGGTCTTGACGTTCTTGTCTATGTCCTAGGACACCTAATTTTTCTGATATACATTAACGACGCGCCTGGTAATATTTTTTTTCTTTTATTTGCCTCTTTGCTGATGATTGTGTTCTTTATCGTAACGCTACCAGTTCCCCTGACGTTGAATGTCCACAATCTGACGGTATTTCTACCTGGTGCAAATTTTGACATATGGAGCTCAACATAACTTAATGTAAAGGAATGAGAATATCCCGCAACCAATTTGTCCTGGTTATTTTCTTAACAGTACCCATTAGAGTCTGTAGTGAATATAAATACTTTGGTGTTACTAACAGCCTCTCCTGGTGTCGACATATTGATTTATAAACATCTAAGGCTCACCGAATGCATGGACACTTCAAGCGAAATTTTTTTTATCCCCTTCTCTAAAAAACAGTTATATGTTACGTACGCCCCATACTAGAGTATGCTTTGTCAACTTGGGATCCTGGATATACGACTCTAACTAACCAACTTGAAGCTGTACAAAACCGTTAATTGAGATTCATACTTTCTAACTATCATCGTACGGCCAGTGTAGCTCTATGAAATTGAGCTGAACCTAACTCCTCTCGCTACACGTAGAAGACTGTCCCGTCTGTGCCTATTTCAGAAAGTGTATCATAATAACCATGTACTCAAACCACGCTGGGTACAACCCGCACGTTTCATATCTGAACGTATTGACTATCGTCACAAAGTTCATATCGCGAACCAAAACACTGTCAGCTACTACCATTCATTTTTTTCCGAAAACGTGCCGTGAGTGGAACCACCTGCCTGCTTCATTAGCTTGCATTACTACCCCAGACCATTTCCGCGAAGCATTGTCAAGTTCAAATTTGTTGCAAGTTTTTTAGATGCAAAGCATTACTTGCTCGGGGCTATGTCCGGCGTCCGTCCGTTGTCCGCACCTCTCCCCCTACACTATAAAAAAAGAAATAATTAGCGGCGCCCGCTTTAGATCCCACGACTCCCTGGCGGCAAAGAGAACTACGCGGCGCTCTTCCCACTGCACAACAATACCGAGACAGGAGCAAGTGCTACGAACCCGCCTTATGTCCTTGACTCATTCAAGCTACGTCAAGAAGCTACTGATAAAACGAAGGCACGCGAACCTGAACGTCAACAGAAATGACGAACTGAAAACTTTAGAAGAGGATGTTAGCGTCTCTTGCTCGGGGGATGTCCCGCGTCCGTGCCTCGTCCGCAGCGCCTCTGATGGTGATTGTGGCAGGATGCCCCTAGGGAGTGGCCAACCAAAGAATCCATCACGAGACAGCTTCGCATTCAACCACCATCGTCATCTTCCCGTACGGGGCAACCGCTGACGACGAAGAAGGAGAAGAAGACAAAGCTGCGAAGACGAGGGCGTATACGTTGCTCTCAGCCGGTGCACCAACGTCAACAACATTTACCTCACCAACGCTGACGGAGACTACCGATTCTACCACAGAGACGACAACATCGGCAAGAACATGATGGACGAGTTTCGGGGCCTCGAGCACCACCGCCTACTTAACGTAACCCAACAGTACTTGCGTGCCTTTGCCACAGGTGCGGACCTGGACGTGGAATTCCCTCTGGCGCTACTAAACACCAGATCACTCAACATAACGGCAACACAATGGAACCACACGGAACCCCCATGATGCTTCGCATACTCATCAGGGTTCACCACGGGAAGATGGTGTAATTTTTTCCTGTTATAATGGTTTTTGTTTTGGTCTTATACTTTGTAGTAAGGAGTGCTTTTTCGTTGTGGTTACTGTTTCTTTTTTTAGTGTATTGTATGCTTGTGTCGATCCGCCATTTCTATGTAGATAATTGCTGTTCTTTTACGGTGAATAAACCGCTTGCTTTCCTTTTGACACGAGTGGGATTGCGTTTATGGCTGCGGTTATTGCATTTGCTTCACCACGTTTTTATTTTAACATTATTGCACATTTTTGTGAGCACGATCGTCGAACACTCGTCGCGTGCTTTTGATATCTTATTGGCTCTTTTATGTGCGCCGCTCCACTCTACAATGTTTGTATGCCCTGAGAGAAAATCAAATAAATAAATGAATAGTATAATATACTCACAGCCTAATCAAACGTCTAAGTTCGGTTTCAATGTTCATATTTTTTAATATTGTTGAACAAGAACAAAACAACACAACAGGCAAATATTAAGCAGAACATCAATAAATAAGTAAAATTTGCAGTGTTCCTTTATTAAAAAATTCATACATGCTTGGTTTTTGCTAAATTAAATACTACATCCACTGTAGAAAAAGAAACACTCTGCCGCCTGCTGTTGCCCGCGCCACTATAGATTCTTGCGGGATTTTATCAAATCGAGCGGCAACAGTTACGAAAGGTTCCACTAGATAGGTTCCATGTTCTGCTTGGAAGTCTCGCGGAATAGGGCAACACGGTTCTCTAAACTATGAAGTAAGGCGCCTCTATTTATGCCTGTCTCCGCCGTTCGGCAGCACTGTCACCGAGGCACCCGGCCTGGAACAGTGGAACGTGGTAAATTTCAATTGACTTGAGAAAATATTTTGCGTAGTTACCTTAGGAGGACGTCACGCAAGAGGAACAGCATGAGGGGTGAGAGGGGAAGCGAAGGAAGGCATTTACTTAGCAAATGTCGACAGAAGCCCGTTCTACATGGTGCGTTTTTCGCCTGCGATTTCGGTGGAACGAACATTCGCACTTGCGAAGTTCGCCATGCCTGGAAATGTCGTCTACATGGCATGCAAACGTCGCGATTTTCGCACTGCGGAAACACATTGTTTGCAGACCAAATTAGGCCTGCCACGAGCAAAGCTTGTTGTGCACGTTAAAAAAATAGTTTTATTTTAATTTCTGGGAAGTTGTTTGAGGTTGTTTTGCAGTAAATGTGAGTATATTAGCGGTTTTCATTTAACGAATGCCAAATATTTTTCCATAGACGCCCACATAGCAGAGAAGACAAACACAGCAAGCAACCCTGGGTTCGCTTGTTGTGTGTTCCCAGCATATTTTGGTGTACCTCGGACGGGACTTCTTCGGTTATTATGTACTTCTTCCGAACTGCTGTGATGTGCGCAATATGAGCGGACACCGATTAAACATTCGTTGAAAACAGCGCTTGACATAGGTTTGTGAACACGCGTACGTTTGTGTTGATGCGCCCGCGCTTACACCCCGGGTATGCAAGCAACGCCATCTGGTTGCTAAGCGTGCAAATGGTGATGCCGTGATGTGACCGTGACGTTCAACCAGCAGTGTTCCTATTGGCCGCAAGTTCTGGCCCCTCTACCCCCTCCACGCCGCACGAGCAGCGTTCGCCGGGGATGCTCGATCGTTCCCAACATTTGGAACTTTGCCGCAGCAACGAAAAAAGGTCGTTTTGCCGCTCGAGTGGCGCCGCATCTGCGAATTCGAAGGAAAAATCGCACCATGTAGAACGGGCTAAAGACTGTCGTCTTTTGTTTACATTTGCAATAAAAGGAGCGAATACGCGGCCAATTTTTCTTTTCCTACGAGATGTAGAAGCATGCGTGCGGAGAAATAGCGGGCGCTGTCCTGGAGGTGTTCTGTGTTCCCAAGAATAGTAATCGTCAGATAAACGTTTATGATTACTATCTATAGCCATAAATGGGCACGAGAAGCAGGATAGGACTAAGTTTTCTCGTGTTTATTTCGTGGTAGGATTTATTGCGCTATATATTGGCATACTTTTTGTTTTGCTTGCCTGTTTTTTTTCTTTTGCTATACCAATTGCCTACACATAATTTCTAATAAAAAAAATGAGCGCCTTAACTTTTCAAACTCGGCTCTTTTGTGCGAATATAAAACAATGTGTCTTTAGTGATTTTCTTGAAAATTTCTTTCTGTTTTTCTAAGCGTATGTTGTGTACCTAATCTTGTGCTGCTTTCAAAAGTGCGGTGTCGTGATCATATTCCATAACTTCAGCGTTTTAAAAAACTACAGTTATTAAATGTAATGTCCGTGAACTAATAAATTGAGGTGTAAAAATATAACACTTAAAGGAGCCATGAAGAGAAAACACAAGTTGGTTCATTCAAAAGATTGTCTCGTTAGAATCATACTGACACCACTTTTAACGTAAACTTCGCTCAAATAAGCTACATAATTAGGCAAAACGGGAATGGTCATGCGACCCACCAGCTCATTTCCCGCAACAGAACCTGTGATGTCACATGAGCTAAGCTCTGCGATTGGCGGAGGCTGGCAGAAGCAGACGCAAATTAGGTAGAGCTTACAAACTAGACGAACGAGCGATTTGCGCTTAAATTTAGGGCACATTCTTTACAAAGCAATAAGAATGATGGGACAAACAGTGGAAGTTACGAAAGCACATGTAAACATAGAAGTACTGATGCGTTCTGCTGTTCGTACTGCGCACAGCATGCTTGGTTTAGCTGCACAGCACTACGGGGCTTGGGGTTGTCTCAGACGACACTGGCCGATTGACGCAAGCAACGGTGTCTTACGTGACCCCATTTGTCGAGCGAGCACTGTTTCAGGGAACGAATATTTTCTCCCAGAACAAAAACAAGCCAGGTTTAAATGCGGGCAAAAACAAACCAAACGCTTGCCACGGTATGGTGGCGCCATCTAGGTTACGGAACGTAAAGAAACGCGGGAACAAACCCACACCGCTGTACAGGGTGGAGACAACCTTTGAACGGTCCCGTGCCGCCGCAATTGGGCCAACGGGCTCAACGCGTTATTCTTTTCGTTTCCCACGAGACCTAGCAACGCGAAACAGACAATATCATTCAAACTTCTTCAGTAAACCGCGTTGCGGCGATAATTTTAGCGCGGTTTTGACACAATGACTTGCTTCGGCGGCGAGCGAGCAACCGAAAATGGCGGCGCCAGCGTATACGTGTCTCCAACCTGTACGGCGGATGCCTGAATGAAGGTACTCTAGGCTGCAGAGCGGTCGGTTCCTGTGATGTCACTTGGGACCACGAAAACGCACGATTGAGCGGGAAAATCAAAATTTTAACCTAAATTGTTTAACTTCTCAGTGAATAAAGCACCGTTTGTATCCTGACAACCGCTGGGGGCACTATAAAACACGAAATCTTTCGAATAAAACCAACTTGCATTTTCTCTTCATGGCTCCTTTAAATGGTTATCCATGCTAATTATGCTTTTATATGCAAGTGCACCCTTTTCACGGCTAGGGGCTAGGCGAAGAAAGCTTGAGCATTAAAATCTCTACCTTTCCTTCCTCCATCATGTTCTTGCATCGGCTATAAAAGAGCATAAATTCCTCCTTTAACCGGCATTCGTATTCATACTGCGGCCGCAAACATCAGAGCAAAAGGACTTGGAGCTATTCCGCCCTATGGAGTCGGACGACTAGCGAAACTGGATAATATACACGTTCCGCACATGTTTAAAGAATGTAGAAGCATCTGATGTGTAGAATCATCTATTTCCCTCATCGTTTTGTAAAGGCGGTGACTATGGCTTTGCGATTACTTAGCGAAACTTGGAAGTGGTGAAGTTGTGTCGTAGCTGCCAGACATGAGGATATCCCCTTGCCTATTGTAGAAGCCCGTGGGTTGACAGCCGATGGAAGTTCCACGATATTTGCGTCTTCACTGCAAACTTCCTAACCACGAAAAGTGAATAAAATTTCTGTTATTGCTCCAGTTTTATTACCGTCGATTGCTATACAATTGTTTAAGAGGGACTTTTAATAAACTTAGTCGTATACGCTACCTGACCGCTAAGAATTGCCGGAAAAGTTGGTTTTACCACATAGTGTTGGTGCACAAGCGGAAGAAAAATGCACGCAACCCTATACTCGGGTAGCAGTTACGAACGGCAACGGAAGTTCCCGCTGTGCCCCATCCCTGCAGCCAGGTGTTTCTCCCCCCGGGGCAAGTAGTACGTTACCGGGAAGAGTTTGAGCATGACACGAGCCGTTTCCGTGATTTTTTCGGCTTTATATGCTTTCATACTAATGCAGCGACGACAAAGAACCTATGTGAGAAAAGGCAGAGAATATCGCGCATTCCTAGCAATCTCCTTCCAAAACGCGCGCGCCCCTAGACATCCGGGTCCGTCGCTTAGGCGGAGGGATACCGTACATGAGCTTTTGTCCAGTTCTTAACTTGTTGCCGGGTACAGCCTATGTCCGTCCCCATGCATGACAAGCATGTTAGTTTAGTACCATCAACGAAAGGAATGTTTTCTCGGCGCGTTCGGGGACCCGAACCCACAGAAACAACGGAGCAACAACAATATCCTTGTTCCGCGAGGAAAACGAACGTAACTGTGTGTGCGGTCATCGTCGAAATCATCGGCCGTCTAAAACGGGATGTGGACCTTGGAAGCTCTCTGCAGTCATGAAGAATCGAGGGAGCCATGGCTGTCTACTGGAACCTTCTCCCTCAAAGATAGGACGAGTGGGTTTTGATTTGATTTGTTTTGATTTGACTTTTATTTCTCAATGAAACCAAGGGGAGGCTAAGAATAAAGGCGGATGTTGCGTGACAGAGGCCCCAGCCATCCCATCCACAGTGCACGCAATAAAAGTCATGTTAAATTTAAACAAATTT
Source organism: Haemaphysalis longicornis (assembly GCA_013339765.2). Classification (NCBI taxonomy): domain Eukaryota; kingdom Metazoa; phylum Arthropoda; class Arachnida; order Ixodida; family Ixodidae; genus Haemaphysalis; species Haemaphysalis longicornis. Next base: position 80,624 of record JABSTR010001010.1, read on the forward strand.
CATCATACTACCACAATTATAACAGCAGAAAAGCACAAAGCACAGCCATTAATTCATTTTGTATGCATTATATAAAGCAGAGCTTTTAAAATGCGCAGGAGGCTCAAAGTGTACCGATAAAGAAGGCAGATAAATACTACCAATGAATTCAGTTATTTGGTCACCCTGAATTATTTGTTAGCTGTCACCTTATCGAATGTGTTAGCCACACTTTTCTTAAAAGTACGCTTAAGTTAACGCTCAGTCACTGCATTATTGCTCTGACGACTGCTATTCCTTTAGCAATAGCTATAACGGATGTGTGCATTACAATCAGTATGTCATCGTACCGTGAAAGATCCCAAACACCCGAAGTTTGGATTTCACAAATTTATCGCGCGTGCTCGCCCTCCAAAATGAGGCTCAGAAGGCAAGCGCTCCGGCCCACTCGTTTTTTTACAACTGACAACACCACATCCAGCAGAGCCGAACCACAAATAGCGTCGCGTGCCTCCGCATGTCATAAACACTACACCGATGTGTTTCCAGCGAGCCACGTTTCTTCACAACAACGGGAAGCGGGCTATACATACACGAGACTTTCTACTCCAGCTGCTAGCACATACATCTAAGTATGGCGCTTTTTGAAATCGCGACGACCTTAGTTTTCCACGCCCGAGCAACGCAGCAGCTAGCGCGCGCACGCATTGCACCTCGTCGTTCTCACTCCAGTGCTCACACAAATAAAAAGAGGAAAAAATTGGCGTGGATTGTACTAAAAAGACAAGTCCCCTTGTCGATACGTTGCCAGAGGTCTAAGGCCGCTACCTCCTCCAAAGTATTATTTCTATCTGGTGACAATCTTCAAAGCCCCCTCGTTTCCTCTCTCTCTCTCTCTTACAATATATATATATATATATATACAGAAAGAAATGCCGGCAGTCTACAACACCAAAGAAGGCATAGGGGAATGGTTAGACACTTTTTTACCGTTAGTGACGTTACATTATTTTTTTATTATTAATTACGTGAGAAACAAAGAAAGAAAACACGCGCCCAGAATGGGGACCGAACCCACGCCTTTCGATTAGATCTCGAATGCCTCACCAATTCGTGTAAGGCATTCGAGATCTAATCGAAAGGCGTATATATATATATATATATATAGTATAAGTAAAGAGTCGGATACACAGCAAGAACAATAACAAACAATGTTTACTTACGTAGCGGCAACGGGACTTGCCTTCATCAGAGTAAGTTACATGATTTTGCTTCAGTTTGCTCCCTGACCCACCTCCGCTCTCTTCTTGTCCCTTTATGTTACACTAGCATTACACCATATATATCACCACCAGCCTATTACCCCACTGCAGGGCAAAGGCTCTCCCAGTCTTCTCCAATTACCTCGGTCCTGTGCCAACCATGACAATTTATCCCCGCAAACTTCTTGATCTCATCTGCCCATCTAATTTTCAGCCGCCCCCTGCAGCGCTTGCCTTTCTAGGGATCCACTCTGTTACCCTAACGACCAGCGGTATCTTGCCTTCGCATTACATGCCCTGCCCACGTCCATTTCTTCTTCTTATTTCACCAATATGTCTTTAACATCAGTTTGCTCCCTGACCCACTCCGCTCTCTTCTTGTCCTTAATGTTACACCTAGCATTTTCCGCTCCATTGCCCGCTGAGTCGTTCTAATTTAAGTTGAACCCTCTTAGTCAGCCTCCAAGTTTCTGCCCGTATGCCCGTATGGTGAGTACCGGTAAATGCAGCTGTCATACAGTTTCTTCTTCAGCGACAATGTAGGCTGCTATTCATTATCTGGAATGTCTGCCATATGCTCCACCCCATTCTGATCTTCTAATTTCTCTGCTCATGGTTGGGATCTGGGGTCACAACTTGGCTAAGTAGATATATTCGCTTCCACTGCCTCGCCACCTATCTCAAACTGCTGTGCTGTCCCGAGGTTATTGACTTACTTTAGTTTTCTGCATATTAATTTTCAGGCCCACGGTTCTACTCTGTTCGAGTGCAGAAAGCATGCTTTGCAATTCGTCCCCCGATTACTTAGCAACGAACATCGTCAGCAAATCTGAGGTTACTGAGGTAGAGAAAAATTACTCCCAAGTTACAAATGTATAGATATATATATAGATATATATATATATATATATAGATATATATATATATATATATATATAGAGATATATATATATATATATATATATATATATATATATATATATATATATATATATATTGTCACGAAGCCAAGGACGACACAGTTGTCTTGAAGGAGAAACAAGTTTATTGGAGCGAACTTGTGCTCCCCTAACAACTCAAAAAGAATACAGAGGCGGCGAAGCAGCGGTCAACAAAGTGACTTGCGTCGGCGAGCGTCGCAGAATCGAATACTCCGGCGTCCGCACTGCAGGCTTTTTATCTTTCGGCGCGCGTGGTTCTCGAAACGTCGATTCACATCGAGAACATAGTAGATCCAAGAAGATTATTCTGGGCTGTTCACGTTAGATCGGAATGCTCTCCCTATCACAACAGATAACACATGCGGCACAGACAGAAAGAATGAAACACGCGCTTCCCATGGCGCAGAGATAACACAGACCGGCGCAGCCGGGCCGTAAAAGCAAAACACAAATAAAGAAACCCAATGTATGGTTCGCGGCACTACCCCCCCTCTAAGAGAGCATCGACCCGATGCTAACAAAAGTGACAGTCCGAACAAATGAAAATAAAAGTTCGTCATCGTCCGTAGAAAGGTTTTACGCGAACCACGTGGACGACTTCAGGCCGCGTGCGTTGTCGTTATGTGCTGGAGTCCCCATCGGGGATCACTTCGTAGGTAAGTTGGCCAACACGTCGTAGAATCTGGTAGGGTCCGAAATACCGTCGCAGGAGCTTCTCACTGTGTCCGCGTCGTCGGATGGGAGTCCAAACCCACACACGATCCCTGGTTGGTACTCGGCGTCTCGGCGTCGGAGGTTGTAGCGGCCCGCATCCACCAGCTGCTGGTCCGTTATACGAACTCGAGCGAGCTGGCGGGCATCCTCCGCACGTTGAAGATATCCGTGGACGTCGGCGTTGAGGTCGTCGTCTTCTACGTGCGGAAGCATGGCGTCGAGCATCGTAGTCGGCCTTCTACCGCAGACAAGCTCGAACGGCGTCAGCTGTGTCGTCTCCTGGATAGCCGTGTTGTACGCAAACGTGACATACCGGAGTACTTCGTCCCAAGTCTTATGTTCAACGTCGACGTACATTGACAGCATATCTGCGATTGTCTTGTTCAGACGTTCTGTTAGTCCGTTCGTTTGGGGGTGGTACGCCGTCATTCTTCGGTGATCCGTGTTGCTGTAGCGTAATACTCCTTGCATCAGCTCCGCAGTAAATGCCGTTCCGCGGTCTGTGATTAGGACTTCCGGGGCTCCATGTCGCAGCACAACTTGGCTTATAAAGAACTTCGCCACTTCTTGTGCAGTCCCCCTCGGAAGAGCGGCGGCCTCTGCGTAGCGCGTCATGTAGTCTGTCGCTACGACAATCCACTTGTTCTGTGATCGTGACGTAGGGAACGGGCCCAAAAGGTCCATTCTAATCTGTTGAAATGGTCTCGATGGGACGGCGATCGGTTGCAGAAGTCCGGTGGGTCTTGTCGGCGGCGTTTTTCGTCGCTGGCAGTCACGGCAGATGCGGACGTAGTGGGTAACGTCAGAGGTAAGGCGGGCCAGTAGTACCTCGCCTTGATTTTTCCAAAAGTGCGGGCTGTGCCGAGATGTCCGGAAGACGGGTCGTCGTGGCACGCTTATAAAATTTCGTCGCTAAGGTCCGCGGGGATGACGAGTAGATAATTCGCTCTTGTTCCGGGGCTGAAATTCTTCTTCACGAGGACGGAGTTTCTCAGGCTGAATGCTGGTAAGCTGCGTTTGAAGGTCCTAGGAACGGCAACGTTGCATCCCTCGAGGTACTCGATTATGACGCGTAAGTCGGGGTCAGCACGCTGCTGGGCGGCTAGGTCGCTCTCCGTCACGACTCCGAAGAACGCGCTGTCTTCATCAGAGTCTTGTGGTGGTGGGTCGACGGGGGCGCGGGACAGGCAGTCGGCGTCGGAGTGTTTCCTGCCGGATTTATAAACGACTGTAACGTCGAACTCCTGCAGGCGCAAGCTCCACCGCCCAAGACGGCCAGAGGGGTCCTTCAAATTGGCGAGCCAACACAGCGCATGGTGGTCTGTTACAACCTTGAATGGCCTTCCATACACGTATGGGCGAAATTTTGAAATCGCCCATACAATAGCCAGGCACTCTTTCTCAGAGGCTAAATAGTTTTTCTCTTCTTTCGACAGACCACGGCTGGCATAGGCGATTACCCTTTCGCAGCCGCTTTGCTTTTGGACAAGGACGGCACCCAAGCCTATATCACTGGCGTCCGTGTGCATTTCCGTTTCGGCATTTTCGTCGAAATGTGCGAGCACGGGCGGGCTTTTCAGGCGTTTTTGCAGCTCGCAGAATGCTTTTTCTTGGTCGTTTTCCCAGCTGAAAGGGGTGCTATCTTTCGTCAAGCGCGTGAGTGGCTCTGCAATGCGTGCGAAGTTTGCGACGAAGCGCCGGTAGTATGCGCACAGCCCGAGAAATCTTCGCACGCCCTTCTTGTCTTTCGGCCTTGGGAAGTTCGCAATGGCTGAAGTTTTTGCCGGGTCAGGTAGGACTCCCGCGGCGTTGACGACGTGGCCCAAGAACTTGAGATCCCCGTATGCGAAACGGCACTTTTCAGGCTTCAGCGTCAACCCCGACGTACGAATGGCCTCGAGTACAGACTCCAACCTTGCAAGGTGCTCGTCGAAAGTCCGGGCGAATACCACTACGTCGTCGAGGTATACGAGGCAGGTGTGCCACTTAAGGCCAGCTAGCACAGTGTCCATGACTCTTTGAAACGTCGCTGGTGCTGTGCACAGCCCAAACGGCATCACCTTGAACTCGTATAGGCCGTCTGGGGTTATAAATGCAGTCTTCTCTCGGTCTCTCTCGTCCACTTCAATTTGCCAGTAGCCGGTCTTCAGGTCCATCGATGAGAAGTACTTCGCGTGGCAGAGGTGGTCGAGGGCGTCGTCGATTCGGGGGAGGGGGTACACGTCCTTTTTCGTGATTTTGTTCAGTCGCCGGTAGTCAACGCAAAACCTTAATGTGCCGTCTTTTTTCTTTACGAGTACGACGGGCGCAGCCCAGGGGCTTTTCGATGGCTGTATAATGTCGTCGCTGAGCATGTCGTCGACTTGAGTCCGGATGGCTTCCCGTTCGTGTGAAGAGACGCGGTACGGTGATTGTCGGGTAGGTCGGGCTCCTTCTTCGGTTATTCGGTGCTTCGCTAGAGGGGTCTGACGTAGTTTTGCGCTCGACGAAAAACATTCGCTATAGCGACGCAGCAAAGCCAATAATTTTTTCCGTTGTTCTTGCGGTAGCGCCGGATTCACGTCGAAGTGCTGCGGGAGCTTGAAGGTTTCTACGGGTGTGCGTTCAAAGTCGGCGACCGCGATCACGTCACTTGCTTCTTGCGTTTCTTCGAGGAATGCAATTGCCGCGCCCTTGTTTAAATGCTGGTACTCCTCGGTGAAATTAGTAACCAAAATGTGGGATTGGTGTTCCTTGAAGCGCGCAATGCCTCTTGCGACAGACACACCACGGTCGAGAAGCACCCTTTGATCAGTGTCTACGATAGCGTCGACGTCAGGAGCAGCATCTTCACAGTAGACTGCGACCATCAAGCTTGCGCGGGGTGGCAGGGTGACATGATCATCGGCAATCCTTACAGCAGCACGTCGTTCGGGGTCCGGTTCCCGCGTCATGGAGTGATGGGGGGAAAAAGTTATTGACTTAGACTACAGATCGATTATTGCACCGTTGTCCATCAAAAAGTCCATTCCAAGAATTACGTCGCGGGAGCAGTTAGGCAAAACGACGAACGCCGCAGGGTACGTTGTGCCGTCTATGGTGACGCGCGATGTGCACGTTCCACTTGGCGTCACGAGGTGGCCTCCTGCTGTGCGTATGTGCGGACCGTCCCATCTGGTCATAACTTTCTTCAGTTTAGACGCAAATGGTCCGCTCATTACCGAATAGTCAGCTCCCGTGTCTACGAGGGCGACTACGTCAAAGCCGTCGATGGACACCTTGACGTCAGATGCAGTCTTCCTCGAGTTCCGGGTTCGTCGGGGCGTCGTATCTCTGCTTGTACGTGTTGACGGTCGGGCACTGTGCATCGTCGTTGTCGTCGTCTTCTCAACGGACGTCTCGGTCAGGTCGGGTACGCGTCGCGCCGTGTAGCTGTCGTCGTGTTCGGAGTCTCGTCAGGGTTAGGTCGGGTCGTCGGGATGAGGGCATGTCGTGAATCACTGTCTTCAGCGCGTCCTTGCGTCGTTGGAGGGTGTCCAGTTTTTCGCCGTAGAGCAACTTCACCTCCAGAAGTTGCTGCCTTTAGTTTCCCCCGCGTGGGCTGGGGGACCTTCCACGTGCGAAATCAGCATTGCTACGGCGGTTAGGCGACTGGTATGGGTAGGGCGACGGCGATCGGTGTGAGCGGGCTGGTCCTCGGTTGGTGTTGGACAGGTATTCGTCGATCTCGGTAGGGCGCTGGCCGGGTCGGGGGCGTGGGGCGTCGACGGAGAAACCACGCAGTCCGAGTCTCTTGTACGGGCAGCAACGATAGATGTGATCGGCCTCTCCGCAATGGTAGCACAGCGGACGATGATCTGGCGTTCGCCAAACGTCAGTCTTCCTCGGCGTCTGGGTTTGGGCTGTGTACGGCGCTACGGTCGACGGCGGCGACAGTGGGGACGCCGGCGAGAGTGGACGGCGGTACGGTGGAGCTTCTTGTAGACGGGTTGGAGCAGGGCGGGGTCGACAAACAGCCGCGGAGTAGGTCATCGCCCATGGCTCGCGGGGTGCCTCGGATGGCATAGAAGTGCCCAAAGCGTGTTGACCTCTTCGCGGATGACGTCAGTCAGGGAAGCCACTTGAGGTTGCGGCGTCGTCGGAAAAAGCTTCCGAAGCTCCTCCCTGACCACTGCTCGGATGGTCTCACGCAGTGTGTCGGAGCTTGTAGCCCCGGCACCGATCGTCTCGGAAACCAGCACGTTGACCGGGCGATCGTACTGCCTCGTTCGAACTTCCAGCGTCTTCTCCATCGCGGCCGCCTCAGACACAAATTCGGCCACCGTCTTGGGAGGATTGCGGACAAGGCAAGCAAAAAGCTCCTGCTTTACCCCTCGCATGAGAAACCTTAGTTTCTTTTCTTCTGTCATCTCCGGATCCGCACGTCGAAACAACCTCTTCATCTCCTCAACAAAGATCACTACCCCTTCGTTGGGGTGCTGCGTTCGAGTTTCAAGTAAAAGCGCTGCGCGTCCTTTTCTGACCACGGTAGTGAAGGTCTTAGTGAACTCGCTTTTGAACTGAGCCCAGTTTGTCAAGGAGTTCTCGTGGTTCTCGAACCAAGTGCGAGCCGAATCTTCCAAGTAAAAGAAAACGTGACGGAACGTTTCTGTGTCGTCCCACCTATTGAATTTCCGGACGCGGCTCCAGTTTCTCCAACCATTCTTCTGGGTCTTCAGCGGGGGCTCCTCGGAATGATGGCGGTTCCCGTGGCTGCTGCAGAACGACAGGAGGATTGGCTTGGTTGAGCATGGTGCTGGTTGCGACGTTCCTTCTCTTCGTCTTCTCCGGTAGTAGACCGAACTCGGGTGGTAAATCTTGCAGGCGGAGGCTGGCTCTTGTTGGACTGGCTTGGCGGCTTCCAGAGGTTTGTAGTGGGCATGAAGGGTGCGTACCCCGCACCTCCACCAGATGTCACGAAGACCAAGGACGATGCAGTTTGTCTTAATGAGAAACAAGTTTATTGGAGCGAACTTGCGCTTCCCTAACAACTCAAAAGAATACAGAGGCGGCGAAGCAGCGGTCAACAAAGTGACTTGCGTCAGGCGAGTCGTCGCAGAATCGAATGCCCCGGCGTCCGCAGTGCAGGCTTTTTATCTTTCGGCGCGCGTGGTTTCTCGAAACGTCGATTCGCATCGAGAACATAGTAGATCCAAGAAGATTATTCTGGGCTGTTCACGTTAGATCGGAATGCTCTCCCTATCACAACAGATAACACATGCGGCACAGAAAGAAAGAATGGAACACGCGCTTCCCTTGGCGCAGAGATAACACAGACCGGCGCAGCCGGGCCGTAAAAGCAAAACACAAATAAACAAACCCAATGTATGGTTCGCGGCAATATATATATATAGGAAACACGCTTCCTATGGCTTTTGCTTTTCGAATTGTATATTGAGATGGATTACCTAGTCGTGCAGTACGTACTTGTTTCTTGCTGTACTTCCTTCTTGTACACTTTTGAAATAATGTGTCCACGTGCTCCCTGCGAGCCTACATATACCCTGTATTCGACCCTTGTATTCACTTGATGGTTCCCAGCCGAAACGTATTATATTGTTATGTCTTTCGTGGTGACTCTAATTTAATATATATATATATATATATATTGTAATGAGGTAAAGCGCGCTGCAATAATTAGGAACTGCGGACAATCCCTTGTAATGGCTATGTGCCATCGGTCATCGCCATGTTGCTAGCAGACAACCAGCCGCTCGTGCGAACGAAGAAGAAGCTCGGTCTGCGCGGCTTTGGGTGTGACCGTTCGTCGGCTCTCTCGCTCTCTGTGGTTCTGGACCTCTGCGACCGTCTGCATCTACCAGCCAATAAACCCCCTTTCATTTTGGTGGAGGTTGCGGTTCTTCAGCTACGCCCGTCTGGGTTCTTGAAGCAATCCCCTCAAGGCTCAAGTATCGCGTCGGTCCGCGTCGGTCGGCGTCCCTCACCAAGCCCTGGAACTACGCAGCCGCACTATACCAACGGCCATGCCTGGCGGTAACGACACGCCTCATGTGCCTCCGGGCCCAGCTATCATCTGCGCTGGCGCTCTCCGTGAACGTGAACCTGCCAAGTTCAACGGCAATGAGGAGCAAGACGTTGAGGACTGGTTGGCGTCCTTCGAACGTGTTAGTACGCATAACAGATGGGACGACGCCATGAAACTCAATAACGTCAGCTTTTCTTTCACCGGTCTCGCCGAAGTGTGGTTCAACAACCATGGATCCGGCATAACCGCGTGGCCGGCCTTCAAGACGGAATTAATTGCTGCTTTTGGCCGTCCCGCTGTGCGGAAACTGCTCGCCGAACAGCGCTTGCATGGCCGCGTCCAGAAGACCGGCGAGACGTTCACGAGCTACATCGAGGATGTTTTGGACCTCTGCAAGCGTCTGAATCCATCTATGACAGACCCTGAGAAAATCAAGCACGTCATGAAAGGCATCGACGAGGGTGCCTTCCAGATGCTCTTGGCGAGAGGCCCAGGCTCCATTGCTGAACTGGTGAACCTTTGCCAGAGTTACGACGAGCTTCGTCGACAGCGAGTGAGCACACGACGCACCTCTGTTCAAGACGAAGCCATAGCGAGCTTGGTCCGTGACCCTGACAACTCTTCTCTGCTGTTGCAGATCAAGCAGATAGTGCGGGAAGAAGTCGCCCGTCAGCTCTCCCTGCTGCCATACACCCCGGAGCCTTCGTCTACTTTGGCGCCAACACTCCGCAGTGTAATTCAAGAGCAAGTTGCTGACGCCATTTCGCCGACTCCCACTGCGCCTCCTCGTCATAACTTGAGCGTTACCACCCCGCTGCCGTATGCCGAAAGCGTCGCAAGGGCTCCGGTACCGATCGTCACGTACGCTGACGCCGTGGGTGTCCCCCCTCAGCGGGTCCCCATGTCTTACCAACACCCTGTACCGATGAGGCCACCGCCCTTGTCTCGGCCTCCGCCGCAATCCAGCAGTGCCTGGCGAACGTGGGACAACCGTCCCATCTGTTTCAATTGCCGCTGTGCCGGACATGTCGCCCGATACTGCCGCCGACGCCTGACGCCCACCAACGACGATATCGGAGCCCCTACTTATGGCCCTCGCAGCCAATCGCCACGCGAAGTCTCCTACAGGTCCGACTTCACCGCTGCACCTTCTGACTCTCGCACTTTCGCTACCCGTCGCTCGTCCTCCCCTCGTCGTCGGTCTCTTTCTCCCATGCGCCGCCGACCAACCGTTACCGAAGAGGAAAACTAGTTGACGCAGTTCAGGAGGCAAGAACTGCGTTACCAGCGAACTGTCCAAGGCCTCATTTTTCGCCCTCAAATGTTATAGACGTATTTGTGGAAGATCGACGTGCATTGGCGTTAGTCGACACGGGCGCTGCCGTTTCAGTTATTCATGCCGACCTTTGCCGTGTCCTTAGAAAAGTGACGACGCCGTTGGATGGCTTTGCGCTACGTACTGCAAACGCACAGCACGTTCATGCGTCTGCAGCGTGCACGGCGCGAGTGACGATCCAGGATGTTTTGTACATTGTAGAGTTCATCGTGCTTCCTACTTGTTCCCATGACCTCATATTGGGTTGGGATTTTCTCGCTCGTCACCACGCCGTCATCGATTGCGCGCGTGCGGAAGTTGAATTTGCACCAGATTGCGACGCGCACCATAATGAGGCAACTGCTGCTAAATTGGTCGTCAGCGAAGATGCAAAAATTTCGCCGCACTGCTCGGTTTCCGTGCCCCTGTGCTGTGCGTGCACTGCTGACACAACCGTGCTTTTTACGCCATCCGACCTCTTCATCCGACGGAGACGTCTTCCGCTGCCGACCCGCTCTGTTGACGACCCATGCTGGTACGAGCCGCATGATTGTTAGTAACTGGTCCTCGGATGAAATTTCGCTGCTACAGGGCGAGACTATCGGGTGGATTGAGCCTGTCGAGCCAAGTGCTGTCATCGATGTTCCCGACGATACTCCCATTATCACTCATGTCGCAGAATTGAGTGCTACATCCGAAGCAGAGGTTTTACCATCCGACGTTTTCAATCAGGCTATCGATGGAGATCTCACGCCCACACAACGAGATCAACTGCTGGCCCTCCTCCATCGGTTTCGCTTGTCTTTTGACTGCTTGAAAGCTCCGCTAAGTCAAACATCAACAGTCGAACACACGATTGACACTGGCTCACACCCGCCGCTACGACAACGACCTTATCGCGTTTCCCACAAAGAACGACGTACTATTGATGAAAACGTGGACGAGATGCTTGAGCGAGGCGTCATTAGGCCCTCCAACAGTCCCTGGGCGTCTCCCGTAGTCCTTGTGACCAAGAAGGACGGTTCGATACGCTTTTGCGTCGACTATCGGCGCCTCAATAAGATAACTAGAAAGGATGTCTACCCTCTCCCGCGTATTGATGACGCCCTCGACTGTCTGCAGGGTGCCGAATATTTCTCGTCGCTCGACTTGCGCTCCGGGTACTGGCAGGTACCTATGGCCGAGGCTGATCGCGCAAAGACGGCTTTCATAACACCTGACGGCCTGTATGAGTTTAATGTGATGCCGTTCGGCCTTTGTAATGCGCCTGCCACTTTCGAGCGCATGATGGACAGCATTTTGCGCAAACTAAAATGGAAAGCATGCCTGTGCTACCTTGACGACATCGTCGTTTTTTCTCCGGATTTCGAGACACACCTACGCCGATTAGAACAAGTTTTAACTTGTCTTGCCGACGCAAAGCTGCAGCTCAACCTTAAGAAATGTCGCTTCGCCGCTCGCAAGCTCACTATTTTGGGCCACGTCGTTTCGAAGGATGGAGTTCTACCCGACACGTCTAAGCTGAAGGCAGTTGCGGAGTTCCCGAAGCCGACATCTATGAAGGCCCTCAGGAGCTTCCTCGGGCTGTGTTCTTACTTCAGGCGCTTCGTCCGCAACTTTGCGACCATCGTTGCACCATTGACGCAGCTTCTGTCCGGTACCTCTAAAGACCTCACTTCGTGGTCCCCTGCTTGTGAAAACGCGTTCGCGACATTGCGGAAGCTTCTTACTTCGCCACCTATCCTGCGGCATTTCGACCCGAACGCCCCCACTGAGGTTCACACTGATGCCAGCGGCGTTGGTCTTGGGGCTGTGCTTGCTCAGCGAAAATCGGGCTTTGACGAGTACGTTGTCGCCTACGCTAGCCGTACCCTTACAAAGGCTGAGGCAAACTACTTCCGTCACGGAAAAAGAGTGTTTGGCCATAGTTTGGGCACTAGATAAGTTCCGACCTTACTTGTACGGCCGCCCTTTCGACGTCGTCACAGACCATCATGCGCTATGCTGGTTGTCCACACTAAAAGATCCGTCTGGACGGCTAGCTCGCTGGGCTTTACGGCTACAAGAGTACGACATACGTGTCATATATCGGTCTGGCCGCAAACATTCCGACGCTGATGCCTTATCCCGTTCTCCAGTGTCACCAGAGAATGCCTGCATCCTGCCTGACGAGGCTGTTGTGTCCCCTCTCTCTTTGACTGACATGCCCTCTGAACAACGCAAGGACCCATGGATTGCTTCGCTCATCTCCTTGCTCTCGGACGTCTCCCGTACTGAACAACCTCGGGCCCTGCGCAGACAAGCTATGCATTTCATGCTTCGTGACGGGTTGCTCTACCGGCGGAATTACCTCAACGAAGGGCGGAAGTGGCTGCTCGTAATTCCTCGGCACCTTCGCACCGACATTTGCGCATCGCTTCATGCCGACCCAACGTGTGCCCACGCTGGCTTGCTAAAAACGTACCACCGTGTCCGTCTCCGCTATTACTGGCGCGGCATGTACACCTTTGTGCGCAAGTACGTTAGGTCATGCACTACCTGCCAGCGTCGCAAGTCTTCGCCTTCCAGCTCGGTGGGTCCACTGCAGCCGCTTCCTTGCCCGGAGAAACCATTTGACCGTGTTGGTATAGACCTGTATGGACCTTTGCCCAACACAGTCTCCGGCAACCGATGGGTTATCGTCGCCGTCGATCACCTGACGCGCTATGCCGAAACTGCGGCTCTGCCTGCCGCCACAGCACGAGACGTCGCCTCTTTCATCATACGGCGCTTCATTCTGCGGCATGGGGCGCCTCGTGAGCTCCTCAGCGACAGGGGACGTGTGTTTCTGTCAGACGTCATTCGTGCCCTCCTCGCTGAGTGCCGTGTTGTCCATCGAACAAGTACAGCGTACCATCCGCAGACAAACGGCCTCACTGAGCGCTTCAACCGCACCCTCGGCGACATGCTGTCGATGTACATCTCAGCGGATCACGACGACTGGGACCTTGTGCTGCCCTACGTGACCTATGCGTACAATACAGCCATTCAGGCCACAACAGGTTTCTCGCCCTTTTTCCTGCCTGTATGGTCGCGAGCCGTCATGTACCCTCGATACGGTTCTCCCCTACCGACCGGATCGCTCCGAGTGCTCCCAGCTTCTGAAGCTGCCAAGTACGCAGAGGAATGCCGCCAGCTTGCAAGGTCCTTTACGACTGAAGATCAGTTACATCAAAAATCTCGGCACGACGACACAGCATCCCACCCAACGTATTCTCCAGGATCTCTGGTGTGGCTGTGGATTCCCTCCACCACACCAGGATTGTGTAGCAAGCTTCTTTCTCGGTTTCACGGACCCTACCGTGTCCTCGAACGGACGTCACCGGTAAACTACGTCATAGAGCCCATGACACCTTCCTCAGACCTCCGTCGCCGCGGGAAGGAGACTGTTCATGTCCAGCGTTTGAAGCCGTATTATGATCCCCTAGTGTCGTGTGCCCCGTGACACGCCAGGATGGCGCTTTATTCCCCGGGGGGTAGTTGTAATGAGGTAAAGCGCGCTGCAATAATTAGGAACTGCGGACAATCCCTTGTAATGGCTATGTGCCATCGGTCATCGCCATGTTGCTAGCAGACAACCAGCCGCTCGTGCGAACGAAGAAGAAGCTCGGTCTGCGCGGCTTTGGTGTGACCGTTCGTCGGCTCTCTACGCTCCTCTGTGGTTCTGGACCTCTGCGACCGTCTGCATCTACCAGCCAATAAACCCCCTTTCAATATACTATATATTATATATATATATATATATATATATATATATATATATATATATATATATATATATATATATATATAGAACAGAGACGTACGGGACGAGGGATTCCGTAAGGACACATATCAAAGTTGCAGTCCTTATTGCCAGTGCTGTTTGGCGTGTTAACAGTGTTTTATAGTGCCGAATGAGGTATGATTGCCTTTTTTTTAATGCAGGAATAAATAATTGAAAATTCAAGTCGAGAAAAAATGCGCCGTTTTTTCCGGAAGCGGGAATCGAACCCACAACCTCCGCATAACGCGTGCGGTGCTCTACCATTGAGCTAGTTCCGCGGCGACTCCCCTCTCGACTGTACCACGGGGTTTTGTATTTACGACTACTCAGAGCCCGGTCAACTAGCGCCGCCCTCACCGCGGGAAGACGTAGAACGTCTTTGATATATATATATATATATATATATATATATATATATATATATATATATATATATATATATATATATATATATATATATATATATATATATTGTGAGCACAGTCTCTGTCTTATCGGATATCGTGTCCTGCAGTGGTCAATCTCACCACAACCTGCACCATCCAGGAACACTCCCATTACCATCATCATCTCGCCGACGGGCGCGTTCGTTTTGGGCTCCATCTTGGCTGGTCTGACACCAAAGCCGGTTGCACCATTGCCTTGCAATAAACGCTTCACCAGGACCCCTGTCGACGTCTCTCAAGTGGTGGAGGTTGCCAACATCGATCTCTCGTACCTCTACCCCTCCCGGCACTTTCCTGGAGCTCCGTTCGGGTCGGCGACTTGCCACAATGACTACGGCTAATGCGACGACGGCTAGCACTCCAACCTCTTGCTGGACTGTCACATGCCGGCAGCGTGACCCCCCGTTTTTCACTGGACTCCCCGGAGACGACGTAGAAGACTGGCTTGACAGCTTCAACCGTGTGAGCGCCTTCAATCGATGGGACGACTCTTTCAAGCTCCAGAACGTGTCGTGGTCTCTGACCCAGGTGGCAGAAACTTGGTTTTACAACAACAAAGCAGATTTGACGGACTGGGATCGCTTTACATCTGAACTGCGTCGTATTTTCGGGACTGCCTCCAGACGTTCAGAAGCGGCCAAAAAGAAATTGCAAGACCGCATTCAACAACCAGGCGAGTCATATACGTCATACATTGAGGACGTTTTGGCCCTCTGTTGACGCGCCAACACAGACATGGCGGAGGAAGACCTTGTTCGCCACATCCTCAAAGGAATTAACGCATTTGCGTTCAACGCGCTCGCCGTGCAAAACCCCTCCAGTGTTCGTCAGATCATCACAACCTGTCAGCGCCTTGACGATCTACAGTCGTTGCGCTTGCAACAGACCAAGTTGGACACTACCTCCCACCATGACTCCGACCTACGGGCGCTTATACGGTCCATCATCCGTGAGGAACTTTACGGACAGCCGTCATCTGAGTATGCGGGTGTTCACCCTCAGTCATCCGTTCCTGGGTTGCGTGGGGTAATTCGCGAAGAGCTCGCCTCTGTCACGTGCGGCCTTCCCCCAAAGTGAGACATTGCCACAGCCTCGCCGCCTGCCGCCGTCCCTCCGCCGCCGCCCAGTGCTCGTGCGGTTCCTCTTGCTCCATCCCTCCCGCAACCTTACCATCCACACGTGGCTCCATTGTCTACAGCTCCTCCACAGTCCCTCTACTTCTCGGCCTGGCGTCAGCCTCGTCCCTCGTGTTATTACTGTGGCATTCGAGGCCATATATCTCGCTTTTGTCGGAGACGCCAGCAGGATGAACGCCGCGCCTACCTTGATTTTTCTCGCAGCGACCGACGCCAATTTTACGAACCTTACCAGCAGTCTTTCCCGTATGCTCCACGCCACTCCTTTTCCCCACCGCCGGACTCGTTGGACCAACAGCGCAACTCGACCTCCTTCAGACGCCGTTCGCCTTCCCCTCACCGTCGATCTGCATCGCCCCTTCGCCCGGCTTCTCGACTCCATGAAAACAACCAGGAAAACTAGAAGGAGCAGTTTTTGGAGGGGAAACTGCGTCACTTGGAAAAATTACAAATCCTCCGGCTCAACCATCGAACACGTTGACTGTATTTGTTGAAGGCATTCGAGTAGACGCCCCTGTAGATACTGGTGTCCAGCATTTCGATTATCAACGCAGATTTGTGTTCTCGTCTCCGAAAAGTGCGCACTCCTTATGTCGGTCCACTCCTACGTGGTGCTAACGAAGCCATGATTAAGCCTTCTGGACATTGCACGGCACGTGTTCTCATCAGTGGAGTTCTTCATCATATTCAGTTCGCAGTGTTGTCGCCTTGTGCTCATCAAATCATTTTGGGGTGGGACTTTCTCTCATCATCGTCTGCAGTGATTTCCTGCCGTCAACCCTTTATTCACCTTTCCGACACCGACCTTGCCACTTTATCAGACGTCCCAGCCCCGCGGTTGGTCGCAACCGCCGATTGTGTTCTCTCTCCCGGACAAGAAACTGTCTTTTCTGTTACTTGTGCCAGTAATCCCGACGAAGATGTGATTGCTGTACCCGCTGGTACTTTCGCTTGCAAAGGCGTCATAATACCTCCATGTGTAATTCGCTTTTCAGGTGGATCAGCTCTCA
Organism: Haemaphysalis longicornis; assembly: GCA_013339765.2. NCBI lineage: Eukaryota > Metazoa > Arthropoda > Arachnida > Ixodida > Ixodidae > Haemaphysalis > Haemaphysalis longicornis. Next base: position 97,236 of record JABSTR010001010.1, read on the forward strand.
TTGCCGCCAGGAACACTAGTCCTCAGTCAATTCTGCTTCCTCGAGGCGCTACTGTTGCGTCTGTTTCCCAAGACGAAGTTGGTCCTTTTCCCCTTTGCTCTGTTGCGCCTGTTCAGCGCACCTGTGTTCCAGAACTTACGTCCTCGTGCCTCACGTCCACTATCAGCCCTGAACTCTCTGTTGAAAAGAAGGAACAACTCTTGGGCCTACTTAATAAGCACAAGACTTTATTCGACTCGCATTCCACTAAGCTTGGACGCACATCAGCGGCATCCCACCGCATAGACACTGATGGTTCGTGTATTATCCGCCGCCGCCCATATCGGGTTTCATCGTCGGAGCGCAAAATCATCCAAGAGAACGTTGACGACATGCTTCGGCGTGACATCGTTCGTCCTTCAGAAAGCTCTTGGTCATCGCCGGTTGTTTTGGTCCGCAAGAAAGACGGTTCAGTGCGCTTCTGCGTTGACTATCGGGCTCTTAACAAAATAACAAGGAAAGATGTCTACCCTATTCCCCGAATCGATGACGCCCTCGACACGTTACATGGCGCAAAGTACTTTTCGAGTCTTGACCTTCGGTCGGGATATTGGCAGATACCCATGAACGAAGCCGATAAAGAAAAAACAGCTTTTGCCACACCGGACGGACTCTACGAGTTTAACGTGATGCCGTTCGGTTTATGCAACGCTCCAGCTACCTTTGAGCGCATGATTGATAGCGTCCTTCGTGGCTTGAAATGGAAGACCTGTCTTTGTTATCTTGATGACATTGTTATTTTTTCTGCCACTTTCACTAAACATCTTCAACGTTTGGACGAAGTGCTGACCTGTCTAGCCCAAGCCAATCTCCAGCTCAACACAAAAAAATGTCACTTCGCCAGTACTTCCATCAAAGTCTTGGGCCATGTTGTGAGCAAGGACGGAATCCGTCCCGACCCTGATAAGATCAATGCAGTTCTTAATTTTTCCCGGCCTTTTAGTCAAAAAGAACTCCGCAGTTTTCTCGGATTGGCTTGCTACTTTCGACGATTCATTCGTAATTTTGCAACAATAGCTTCTCCACTTAACAAGCTGCTCTCATCCGGGACCTCATTTCTCTGGACTGAAGACTGTGAAACAGCTTTCAAAACCCTAAAAGAAGCACTCACCTCTGGACCTGTACTATGTCATTTTGACGAGGCCGCCCCCACCATCCTTCATACCGACGCCAGTGGGCATGGTCTTGGTGCTGTCCTTCTCCAACGTACCGATGCCTCCTCGGAACGTGTTGTCGCCTGCGCGAGCCGCACTTTGTCCCCTGCTGAAAAGAACTATACCATAACAGAAAAAGAGTGCCTTGCCGTTGTCTGGGCTGTGCAAAAATTTCGACCGTACTTGTATGGGCGCCATTTCTCGGTCGTAACAGACCATCACGCCCTTTGCTGGTTATCGTCGCTTAAAAATGTATCGGGACGTCTTGGTCGCTGGATTCTGCGTTTGCAGGAGTACGACTTCTCTGTCACTTACAAGTCCGGCAAAACCCACAAGGATGCTGACGCTCTGTCCCGTTGTCCACAGTCATCCCCACCAGATACCTTAGCCTCTTCCGATTCCGCAACAGCATTGCCAATGGCACCTCTGCACATCACCGGACAAACTCTCCCTTCTAACCTTGTATCTTTACAACGCGACGACACGTTCTGCCGACCACTCATCGACCAACTGGAAGAGTGCAGAATCACCAACCAACGGACGTTCCCGCCGACGACTAAACAAATTTTGTCTTCTGAATGGTGGAGCTCTTTCACCGCCTCAACTATCACCCACCGGCGACAGATGGGTTCCAGTAATTCCCTCGCTGCCTTCGGACCAGATCTTAGAAGTTTTCCATGAACGACCCCACAGCTGGACAGCTTGCTTCTTCCACAAGAAATTACGACCGAATCAGAAGCCGGTTCTTTTGGCCGCGTCTTTCGGCCAGCCGTCGCTAAATATGTTGCGTCATGCCCTTCGTGCCAGGTTTCGTAAACGCCCAACCTCGGCCTCTGCAGGGATGCGACAAACCTCTTCCTTGCCCTCCTGCTCCATTTGACAGTGTTGGCATCGACTTGTATGGACCTCTTCCTCTGACGCCGACTGGTCATCGGTGGATCGTGACCGCTGTAGACCATTTGACCAGGTATGTCGGAACTGCCCCACTCCGTACGGGTTGCGCTTCCGAGGTGGCAGATTTTTTCCTCCAAGCTATCTTTTTGCGCATGGACCTCCTCTCACTCTTTAGTGATCGTGGCAGAACATTCCTTTCGGCAGTCCTTGAGAAGTCCTTCGATCGAGCCGGTACTGCCCATAAAACAACTTCAAGCTATCACCCTCAGACGAATGGATTGACAGAACGATTCCACCGTACCCTCTCCGATATGATTTCCTGCTACATCAACCCCGACCACAAGAATTGGGACGTTATCCTTCCCTTCGTAACCTACGCCTACAATACCGCCGTTCAAAGTACCACCGGATTTTCACCGTTTTTTCTTGTTTATGGCCGCCACCCCCCTTCTGACCTGGACTCCTCTTTCTTTTCCTGCCCGTTGTCTACAACAGACAACGCACTGGATCATTTTGTTTCCCGGCTAGCGCATTGTCGGAACCTCGCCCGATTGAGCACTGAGTCCTGCCAGAACGACCGAAAATCTCGCTATGACGCAGCTCACCGAGATGTCTCCTTTCATACGGGAGATGAAGTGCTGCTTTCGACGCCTCTCCATGCGCCAGGACTGTGCGAAA